>CP097511.1:402610-412610 GCA_023547065.1 Musa troglodytarum | reverse complement strand
TTGACGTACAAAATTAAAACACAGTGGAAGAGCACAAACACAGGCATTGCTATCAAGAATGGATTGTGAACTGTGGTTGAGGATGGATCTTGGTAAATACAGATAGCATCTGAGTCGGAGACTCTGACGCGCATACTTCTACGGGAAAATAAGGCTTTAGAAGTTCCAAAGAGGAACGCATTCGTTGCCGCCATCATCGTCGTCGTCGTCATCATCATCATGGCCAACACCGCCGTCGCCACCAATCCAGAAATCATTGTCCTCCAGCGGCCACTCTCCGCCAACCATTCCGGAGTCGAACAAGTCCGGCAACGACTCCTCCACCGGCTCTCCCGGCATCCCCAACCCCGAGCTACTCCCGCCTGGATCCACCGATTCCTCACCACCTTCCTGTCGAGCTTCTCCCTCCTGCGGCCGCTTCGCGCCTTCGTGCGCGTGTCGCACCGCCGCGTCCCGTATCTCGTACTTGCTCAGCTTCTCCGCCGACGGTATGTTCGGCGGCTGGTCCGGGAAGTTGAGCGCCTCCCCGGGGCCGCGCAGGCAGTACACGGCAGCGTCGTAGGCCCTCGCCACCATCTCGGGCGTCGCGAACGAGCCGAGCCACAGCCTCTCCCGGCTGTTGGGGTACCTCACCTCCGCCACCCATTTCCCCCACTTCCTCCTCCGAACCCCCTTGTACTTTGGCGCCACCCCCTTGCTGGAACTCGGCTTCTCCATCCCCAGACGCAGTACACACCCCAAGCACTGACAACATCAGGATTTATAAGAGAGGGAAATCGGAGTGCGGCCGGGTCGACGCGGCCGCAGTGGAACAAAGTCCACAGCCGCTTACGACCGCCGTACTTTTAATGCCTGTGGACGGAGAAACAATATGTCCAATCGGAGAACAACCCGAGCGGGCTTAAGCTTCCACGTGCATGGTGCAGATGTACGTGCATGGCCGCAGCATCAAACGGCGAAAGGTCGGCGTAGCTTCGCCTCATGGTTTGGAGGCTCGTCGGCCTTTGGACGGAGAGAGTTGCGGAATTGCGTCGTCTTCCCTAACTGGATGACAAGAATCCAAAACCGTGTAATTTTCAACGATTTTGTATGTTTATGAACCTCTGAAATCATAGGATCCTGTAGATTCAAGTGTGTAATTGTTGGAAGTCGAATCTCGTGATTTAGGCTGACTGGTTAGAATTATTCAGCTATGGATTTGGAGTGGAATAAATTCCGGCCTAGAAGAGATCCTTAGTGCCATCCATTGTGGCATGGAATGTCGTAGCTGTTATCTCCGGTGACGCTCTCACTGCAAGCTTCGTGTCTTGATGTCTGTATCGACGAGCTATCTCTGTTAAAAAAAAAAAAAGGTTAACATCAATTACTGCTGCACGCATAATAATAATAATAGTATTGTTAGGGGAAAACAGATTTTACTGCGGACTCGGGCCCATCAAGGCTGGACGCCCGCAAACCGGGGTCGCCTCAGACGGTTCGCTCGCCGACGGCTCCGCCACGCCGGCGACCACTTCCGAAAGGCCACCGCGCGCTTCCTGACGCCGGGACGAGACTCGCAGAAGGCGTGGTCTGATGTTCCGCTCGACCCTCCGACGCCAAGTCAAAGTCGGATGGGAGTGAGTGAGTTGTTATGCAGAGAGAGAGAGAGAGAAAGAGAGAGAGCTTTGTGCGCCGCCCGTCACGGCTATTCCTGCAGTGAGTTGCGGGGTGTCCGAGCTACTCACCTTCGGATCAAGCTTCGTGGAACGAGGGTTCTCGCCAAGGAAGTGCCCCCTTTCCATTTTCCCCTACTGCTCGGGCTTATATAGGCTCTGGACGGAAGACCCGCTCGATCGATCGCGGTGGCGACGGGCTCGACTCCCGCAGTCGGTGCCGTGGTCAATCCGTGGGGTAGTTGGGGCGATGCCGAGGAGAAGCGACATCGTCCAGCTTGCCGCCGCTGGGGAGCGCAGGAGGGGCGATGACGCTATCCGGTACGCGCCAAGACCGGTGTCTCGCCATACTTAAAATCTATCACTACCCCGCAAAGCCACTCCCGCGAATAGTTTGGAGGATGGTGTTCGAAAACTCGTTGCCGATCGAGATCTCGCGCGCTCCACCGTGTTGTCGAGCGTTCGAATCCTTTGCGTCGCCGTCGAGGCGCCGCCAAGGCCCGAAACCGGCGATCGAGGAAGCTCGAGATTCTGAGCCGAATCGCCGCTCGGGATAAAGGGGGTCGAGGAACTCAAGACCTGTAGTTATAGTCACCAACCGCTGCTCGATATTGTGCCGAGCCGCCAAGGCCTAGGATGCCGGCGATCGAGCCGCCGCCAAGATCATGTACCGAATCGCTGCTCGATAAATGCGCCGAGGAGACGCCCGACTTCGCTTGCTGCCGACGCTCGTGATCGAGGTTGAGACTTGCGAGGCTGGCCGCTTGAACTGTGTGAGCAACGCCGAGGTAAGGGCCGCAATGTCCAAGTTCTCGCATCACCCGCCGTTGGATACTAGGGGTCGAGGTCACGCACACGACTGAAAACCATGATAGCCAACCACCGCTCGAGGTATGTGTGGCCGAGCCGCCGCCAAGGCCCAAGAAACTGCAGTAGCCGAATCGCTATTCGATGTGTGTGGCAGCCGCCAGTGGCCCAAAAATCGAGTAGCCGAACCGCTCGATGTGAGGTCGAGGAGACGCCCGATTCTATTGCGCGGACGCCCGAAGTCGTGGTTGAGACGCCGTCCTCCTCGCTACCGATCCGCTGCTTTAGTGCAAGGGTTCGAGGTCACGCGACCGACCGAGACCATGATAGCCGAACTACCGCTCGATAAAGGTCGAGGAGACGCCCGATACCCATTGCCGCTGGACGTCCGGAAGTCGTGGCTGAGACACGCCGTCCTCCTCGCCACCGACCGCCGCTTTAGTGCAAAGGGTCGAGGTCACGACTCGACCGAGACCATGATAGCCGAACTACCGCTCGATAAAGGGGCCTGAGAGACGCCCGATACCCATTGCTGCTTGACGTCCGGTCGTGGTTGAGACACGCCGTCCTCCTCGCCATCGACCCGCCGCTTTAGTGCAAAGGGTCGAGGTCACGACCCGACCGAGACCATGATAGCCGAACTACCGCTCGATGAAGGGTGTGGCCGAGCCGCCAAGGCTCATAATACCGCTGGTCGAGCCGCCGCCTGCACCTAGAAAGCCAAAATAGCCGAATCGCCTTCGAGGTGTGTGGCCGAGCCGCCTACACGCTGGTCGAGCCGCCTGCACCTAGAAAGCCAAAATAGCCGACCGCCGAGGTGTGTGTGGCCGAGCCGCCGCCAAGGCTCGTAATACCTGGTCGAGCCGCCTAGACCTAGAAAATCGAACCGACGCCGTGCCGCCGAAACGGCTCGCGTTGGGCGTTGCCGGAATCGAGGAGTCGCCGCGCGGCCGGATAAGTCTTTACCGGGGTGTACACGCCACCTCTTCATTAATATGATGCCGGCGCTTCGATCGCCTGATGTGATGCCATTGGGCGAGGTGGCGTGTCATGCGTCGCCGCCGCTTCTGGAGGCGAAAGGTCGAGGCCCTCCCCTTTCTATAAATAGGAGCTCCACGTTTTTTTCCATCTCTCCATCGAGTATTCATCTATTCTCCCGCCGCTGCCTTCCTTCAAGTTTTCTCCTAGGCTCCTGTGCCTTTAACTTCTTCCACCGACCTCTTCCATTATAGGTTAGTGTGCGATGGGTCTTCCTTCCACTTCCTCCTCCTCTCGCTTCTTCCTCCTCCTCCCCATCACATAACCCGCGCCGCCGCTCTCTCCCATCGCCTCCTCCTTCCAGCCTCTTCCTCGATGTGGAAGCGGCGCGCAGGCGTTGGAGGCCTTAATGTGGCCGCACGACCAGTGACTCCGCCTTGATGAGCGTATGGTGGGGATATCTGGCGGCGCCAGCCGTCCCGAGGAGTTCCATCTCCGCCGCCGAGGCGGGACAGCGGGCTTTTGACCCGGTTCCCAAGGGCTTTGCCTCGACCGCCGATGCCCTAGAGGCCGGCCCGCGCTTCCCTACACCCACCATTGTAGCTCAGATCTCCTCGTGGCGATTTTCGCTTCCCAGCATAACCCCAACTCTTGGCGGTATCCGTGGTTTTCCTAGGGAATGCCACTACGCAAACATTGCCCCGACCCGCAACCTTTTCCTCTCGCCGCTCTTCAAGGGGTCTGGGCTACTCGCCGCCGACCGGGTTTCGGTTAGCGCGCCCCACCAATAACAAAGGGTGGAAGAGGCGCTTTTTGTCCAAAGGCCGTGGGACTGGGTTTTGGGGTTCGTGGTCGCCAAGGACCATCGACAATACCGCCCGGCCGAGTGCCGAGGAGCGTGCTCACCTCGAGTACCGAGGGTAATCCTCCTTCCTCGCAAGCCATCCGCAACATGTCGGAGCAAAGCGGGCCGGTGGAGGCCGGATTAAGTCCGCGCCTCGTGGTAGGCCGCCGTTGTTTTGCCTTTCTTTTGGATTGCTGCCATACTCTATTTTCTCGACATGTCCGTTGTTCTTGCGGTGGATGGTGAACTCCGCGTCCTTCCACGACTCGTGCTCCGAGGGGACCATCTCCGCGCTTCTCCGGCGGCATTAGGCGGGCGGGGATGGCTCTCGCGCACCGCTGAGGAGGGGCGCCGTAAGAAGAGGGCGAGGTCCAAGGACGCAGGGACTCGAGACGCCACGGCCGCGCCGGCCGGGCGTCCGAGCGACCGACCAGCCTTCTTCGCCGAGAGCCGGGTCTCACCAAAGGGGCGACCGGAAGGACCCGCCCTCCCACCATGCAGGACTCGTGCCGGTCACATCGGGAAGGATGAGCCGCTCTTTCCGAATGATGGGGAGGTTCTTCGGGCCGCGGAGCGACCTCTCGTGGCCTTGGCACCTGGCCTCCCCGGGGACAAGGTATGGGTCGGGAGAGCCTCGGCCCGCTACCTCCGGGAGCGCCCATCCCGACATGGCTCGGGACCTATACACGCTCCTGAGGTGTTGCTCGCCAAGTCCGCTAAGCCTGTTGTGGGTAAGCACCGCTTTGCTTACATCCTCTTGGCTTAGCTCGCTCATCCCTTTAGGCGCCTTTTTCTTGTGCAGTGGTCTCCACTACACCATCGCTTCCTCGATCGGTGCATGACTCACGGCCGGGTGCATGGTTCGGGTGAGCGCAACTTGGAGTTGCGCCACACCGAGGAGGCCCGGCGGGTCGGGACCCGAGGCGTTGTCGCCGCCGAGCAGCGGCAGCGGAGATGGGCGCGAAGTGGCGCTGCCCGACCGCCGAGCTCGAGGCCGCCGGCGATCGAGGCCGGCCGCGTGGCTCCTCCGACGGAAGTTGAGAACCGCTCCGAAGGAAGAGGCCTCGGTTGGTCGCCAAGCCGGCCTCGAGGAGGCCGAGCCGCAGCGGCCGTGGAAGCCCTTGCCGCCGCGAGGAGTCGCCAGAGAAGGACCGGAGGCGGTCGACGCCTACAAGAAATCGGAGGGCTTCCTCCGCCGACCGACGGGCCGCGGTATCGCATTTGCACGGTACAAAGTTGCCCTCGCCCGCCCGAGCATGTCCTCCGTGCTCGACGGCCGAGGAGAATCCTTCGCTTCATGCCCAAGATCGTGGTCGACATGCCCGCGAGGTTCCCTTCGACGCCTTTCAAGTCGCTCAAGACCTCTTTTTGTATTTTTGGGGCTTCCTTCCTTCTTTTTGTAACACTTCTTCCCGATTGAGGGCCCATTTTGTAATCCCAATATTTTGGCAATACAAACTTGCTTTCTTAATACGCCTTTCAGCTTCTTTCTAATGGTTTGAGTCCGGTATTGACTTACTTCCGCTTTGTCCTTAGACAAAATATTTCTTAAGGTTGTGGACGCCCAAGTCCCTGAATCGCTGTCTACCATAGTCGCGAGCCGAACGCTCCTGGCCTGACTACTTGGATTACTCAGAGGGGCCTTCCCACTTGGGTGCAAGTGCAAGCTTGCCCTCGAGTGAGCGGGTCGCCATCCGCCTGGCGGAGGACTAAGTCGCCCACTCGAGGGGTCGAGGGCGCACTCTCTTGTTGTAACTCCCGCCACACTTCGTACGCCAAGATTTTTACATGTGCGCTGGCCCTGCTGCCTCTAGCAGATCTAGGCCACCCGAACTCCCCGGGCCGAGGTGGACTCTCGTAGTTCTCCACCCGAATGTTGGGATGACCACCCGGCAGTAGGATCGCTTCCACGCCGAATGCCAGTCAGATGGGGACTCGCCTGGCCGCCTTCGGGTGGTCCGCAGAGACCATAGGATGTTCGGGAGTTCGCCGACCCACCGACGGCTTCCAGAGTCCTTTCCTAAGTCCATCCAAAGATAGATCGTTGGTCACTTCGCGAGCCCGCTGGTCCGGGGTGGGCCACCGAGCAAAACCTCACCGATGTGATAAGTTGCGCAACTCCAAAACCGAAAAGTGCCGGGCGAATCGGGTCCCGTTATCCGTGATGATAACATTGGGCGCACTCAATCGGGTCACAATGTTCTTCCATACGAATCGCTCGACCCGCTCGGCCGTGATGGCTGCTGTGGGCTCGGCTTCCACCCACTTAGTGAAATAGTCTATCCCCACGATGATGTGCCTCACGCCAGACGGGAACGGCCCCAAGAGGTCCATTCCCATTGAGCGAAGGGCCAGCGCAATCCATGGAGGCGAGCGACCGCAGGAGCCGCGGGCGCGGCCCGGCGCCGGGCAAGTGTCGCACCGACGCACGAAAGCCTTGGCGCCTTGCAGCCAGAGGCCGCACAGCCCTCGGCGCAATATTTTGAAGGCCGCAGTTCGCCGCCATATGCTCCCACAAATCCCGCCGTGGACCTCGGCGAATCACTCCGCCATCGGATCTAAGCATCGAGTAGGGGTGGAAAACGACCTTTTCGGGCCGATTTCGCAGACCACGCCTCGAGTTCGGCGGAGCCGCCGCTTGACCTCATCCGCCGGCAGATCCTCGCTTGTACCGCAAAGCATTTCGAATCCACGCTGGTGGGGTGGTCGACTTCGATTCCCGATCTCCATGACGGCCACCGATCGTGTGTCACCTCCGACTCGGATGTTCCTCCGATCGCCCCGAGGCCGGGCCATGAGCTGGTCCGCCCGCTGCTCGGGACCTAGGCACCCGGACAGAGGAAGCGGGGAAGTTAGAGGTTTGGGCTTTTACCTCGGTTAGGTATCCGACATGGTCGGGTCCCGCGCTCGACATTTCCACCAACTTGCTCGGCGACAAGTTGGGAATCCGTGAGAATGTGGATTGCTCCTAGTTGCATCTCGCCGCCAAACGAGGCCCGCCAACGCTCGTATTCGCCTCGTTGTTTGTGGCCGCTGGCCGGGCGAGGGAACGCCAAAGCGTGTCCGTCGATCCTCCGCACGAGTCCGGCGCCGCTCCCTCGAGGTGGATGACCCATCCACGCAAGATCCGCCTCGGATCCGCTTCCACGCCGCCTTCCGGTGGTGTTAACTCCGAGATGAAGTCGCCAAGGCCCGGGCCTTGATGGCTGCTTCTCGCTTGTAGCAGCAGGTCGAACTCTGATAGCTCCACCGACCACTTTAGGAGGCTCACGCCAAACTTAGAAAGAACTTGACGCAGGGGTTGGTCGGTCGATACCTCAATCGTGTGGGCTTGGAAGTAGGGGCGAGCTTCCGAGCCGCTAGAACGAAAGCGCGCGCGCCTTTCAATGGGGGATAGCGCCGCCCGCCCACGCAAAGACGTGGTCGATGTAGTAAATCGGTGTTGCGATCGGGGCTTCTTTCACCAAAGACCGAGCTCATCGCATGCCGAGATGCCGCCAGATAAAGAGTAAGTTTTTCCGAGGCAGATACCGAGGTAAGTCGGGTAGCCTCTGATAAGTGCCGCTGCATGGCGAAGGCTCCTCGCACTCGCCGCCCATCGAAGTTCTTCGGTCTTTGAGGACTCGGAAGAAAGGGAGGCACTTATCTCCGACCGGATAGGAACCGACAGAGCCGCTTATCCTCCCGCTAAGGCAATCGCAGCCTCCTTTATCAGCATTGGAGACCTCATGTCGCGAGAGCTCTGATCTTCTCTGGTTGGCATCAATTCCTCTCTCATGTATGATGAACCCGAGGAACTCCGCCTGATGTCACGCCAAAGACGCACTTGGCCGGGTTGAGGCGCATCCCATACCTTCTCTGTGGCGAAGGTTTCCCGCAAGTCGCCAAGGTGGGCAGCCCTGCGCGACTTTTCACGATCATGTCGCCCACGACCTCCATATTTCGCCTATTTGCTCGGGTGAATACCTTGTTCACCATCCTTTGGTAGGTGGCGCCATGTTCTTAACCCGAAGGGCATAACTTTGTAGAAGTAGGCCTGGGATGTGTGGAAGGCTGTGTGTTGCCGATCTCTGGGGCCATCCGGATCCGGTTGTAACCGAGTAGGCGCCCATGAAGGAGAAGCGCATAGCTCATGCTGAGTCACCAGCTGGTCGATCCTAGGTAAAGGGAAGCAATCCTTCGGGCAGGCCCGATTTAGATCGGTGTAGTCAACACACATCCTCCAGCTTCCATTAGGCTTCTTGACGAGGACTACATTGGACAGCCACTGAGGGTACCGAACCTCCTCAATGAAGTCAGACGCCAAGAGCCTATCGACTTCCTTCCGACAGCTTTGTTGACGCCGAGGACCGAGGCCGAGGTCTCCGCCTCACCGAGCAAGCGGTCGGGAAATGTAACGGTGTTGGGCGACTCGAGTCGATTCCCGGAGGTCGGCACCGCCCAGCGAAGACATCGACGCTCGAGGAGGTCAAGAGCCGCGCCCGCCTTGATCACCTGTGTCCGAGCTAATCCCGACCGTCCGATCGACGGCCATCTTGTAGCGGAATGTTAACCGCCGTTTGTTGGCTCAGATGCTCTGGCCGGGCGCCGATCCCGTGGTCCTCGAGGGGCGGTTCCGCCTTTTCCTCTTGCCTGTGGAGGTCGCCACAAGTAGCACCTTCTCGACTCTCGAGGATCTCCCCGCACCTCCCCGACTCCCGGTGGGGAATTTCGTGTCCGGTGGTATGTGGACGTAACGGCCCTTAGCCCGCTGAGGGTGGGTCACCAAGATGGCGTTGTATGTCAGGGAGGTCGATCACCAAGAAAGTAACCAGCAGCTGCCTTGGCCTTCGGGGATCGCCGAGGGTCAAGGGTAGGGTTACAGCACCGCGCGAGATTGAGTCGCCCGTGAAGCCCGTGGAGCGCCGAGTGCAAGGCTTCGTGGCTTCCTTCGCAGCCCTAACTTCGTAAAGGCCTCGGCAGAGGATATCGCCGAGCTGCCAAAGGTCACCATGATCCGTCGAACTCGCGCTGGCAATTCGGGCCGACACCACCAGATCGCCATGCTCCGTTCTCATATCCCCGAGGGGAATGTGATCTCCGCACTGAGGAGGGTAATATTCGCCGGCCGCAGCGTCGGGCGTAAGCCCTTCGACCAAGCGCTATGTCCTCCAGCAATGGGTCCCCGGTGATTACGCCGATATGTTGCTCGACCGCCTTCGGTGTGGATGGTGCCCGCGGGTGCTGGAGGTATTGATCGAGGTGACCTCTTCGGATCAGCTCTTCAATTTGCCGCTTCAGCTCATAGCATTGCTCCGTGTCATGTCCGTTTTGCCGATGAAAGCGGCAGTACCGGGAGCTGTCGGCCAGCTGTCGCCGGCCCTTCATCTGTGGTGGCGGCTTGAGCATTCCCCGCTCCTTGATTTGGAGGAATATTTGCGTCCGAGGCGCCTTCAACGGGGGTGGTGGCTCGGCGTATGGGTCGGGGCGGCCCATGCGGCGCCCTTGGTGCGGGGACTCCCGCCTGGGGGTCGGTCCCGATCGGGAAGGAGGAGGATGCCCCTTCGGTCGGTCTTCCTTCCTACCCGACATCCAGGTTACGGCCGCCACGTATTGACTCGCCATTGAAACATCTCCGCGATGGATGTGAAGTCGTTCCACCAAGGACCGAGAATCTCGGCGGTCGAGTCCCAACATAAATGCCTGCACCAATAGCGATGGGTGAGCACCCGACAACTCC
>CP097511.1:285165-401410 GCA_023547065.1 Musa troglodytarum | reverse complement strand
ACAGAAGCAGCAGCAGTAGAAATACATGACTGCTTTGGATACCGTTTCTTCTTAGGTGATCGTAGTGCAGTGCAGAAAATTTCATGGCGATTTCGTAGCAGAGAAGCAAACAGGGTGTCGGTGAGTAGCAAGGACAGCATCTTCCTCCCCAATGTTTCCGGACATGCCGTTTACTGCTGCTTCGTCTCCCACGTAAGAATGGGAGAAGCTACTCCGGTGTTTCGTGGCTCCGCCATGCGCGCGACTGAGATGCTTGGAGAGGATCCAAATTCGTAACTGGTGGCAGCCATCCGGCCGTCGAATCTATAAATAAATATATCTGTGTCAGCGACAAATCTAATCATATAAGATTTCATCAATTTTGACTAAGTAAACATTGAAATCAATATAATATTCAAAATTAGGTTGAGTTCGGACGGCATTGATATTATTTTCAAATTTTCAACCATCATATATATATATATATATATATATATATATATATATATATATATATATATGATAGAACAAAAGACAGAAGAAGAACAAATAGAATTCTATATCTCTCAATTTAGTCAACAAATATCCTTCCTTTTTACCTTTAAATTGGTCAATGTTGTCAACCAATTCTAATTGTATATGATATGCTGTCCTTTAGGTATACTGATACTATCGTGATTCATAACTTCGATCAATTCCCCATTATACGTTAGCCTTACACGGTGACTAATATGTCTATCGTACGTCCATCCGCGGGTGAGTGGAACTCGAGTCCATCGACGAAAAGGGTAATAAAAGAGGAAGAAGACGGCGAACGTGGGAGGAAGGTCACCAATGCCGATCACCTGTTGCTCCCTCTGCGGCCCCCTCACGTCCGTGCTGACGAAGCCCCTTCTTCCTCCCCGGCGCCCTGGCGGGTGGAGCGGCTCCTCCGTTGCGGCTGCCCCTTCTGGTCGCCTCCGGAAGGTTTCAGCGCTCCTTGTCAGAGCCTCGGTGGTCGATTCATCCGAGAGTTCTTCCAGCTTCGCCAAGCGCATTGAGCGCGCCTGGCTCATCTCTCAGGTACGCTTTGATTGCTTCTTCTCCCCATCTGTCTCTCCTTCGCTGCTTAATTTTGTTGTCCTTTGCGATGCTAGGGTTAATGTTTAGGCCCTCTTTATTGGACAAAGGGGAGATTTTTCCCTCCTTTTGATGCTTGGCTGATGAAATCGAGATTTTGTTGGGTTGGTGTTTGAATTTTAGCTTATTCCTTTGAGGTTCGTTGATAGACGTAGAGTATCCTCATTTGTGGCAATATACGTTGTCAATATCAAAACTTCCCGATCTATATGTCTCAATTGTTGAAACATTAGTAAGTGGAGACAATGTTTCTGACACCACACAGGAATTAGGACGTATATGCTGGAATTTTTTCTTCAAAACCAGCATCATTGTATGTTGTGAATGGTAAGAGGCTTGTGGCCCATGATATGGTTACAATCTTATTTAAGTTATGCAATCGCCACTAAGATAGAGGACTATGACAATAAAGTGCTTATGTGGATTTATTTTTCTTGATAGTCGATATGCAATTGAAATGTTGAATGATCTTAATTTTTCTTCTTGTCTCTCTTGTAAATCTGAGGAATGCTATTCGTTAGTTGGGCATCTAAAGTCTGCGAATAACTCTCGTTGTGCTTCAATGTAGAAGAATCGAGCAGATCAATGTTTCTTTTAGCTTCATTCAGTTCAGTCCTGATGTAACAAAGTAATCAGTTATCAGATTTTTAGAACTATGAGTCCATCTATAATGCTGCTCAACCAAAATGTTTTGCAAATTACTTTAAGTCATTGTTAGTTGTGGATTCTTTGATGTTCAGTATTAATAATTAGATATTTACCTCTCAGACTTGTCCTAGCACAAGAGAAGTAACCTCATTGTTGTGCATTCAATGTTTACGAGCAGTTGTCTCTTCTACATATATGAGGGTTCTAGGATGCCATTGAAGTTTGTAACCATCATCACTAGTGACATGGCAGTCTCAGGTAACTAAAATGATTTCTTTGTTTCACTTATTGATAGTTGGTTATAGCCTCCTCATGACCGCAGAACACTGTCATGTCAAAATTTTTAAATGTTGCTCTAATACAGTAGTGCTGACTAGGAATTTGGTCAGGTACCGTGAAAGCATGTCTTCATCAATGAAAATTTAGAAGTCCATCATGTAAAAAGGACTGGTGCAATCTTCATACTGTTTGTGGTTAAATGAACCACTTTAGCAAACTATTTGGTGGGTTTCATTAAGTGGAACCTGAATTTTGTACTTGGGAAAACAAAAGGATTGGGAACTTCGTGGCTTCTCTTAACCATTGAAACACAAGTTTTCAGCTTGTTTTATGCTCATGAGGAAAATAATATATTCTTCTGAGGATTTGGGAAGGGGCGAGGCTCTGGATTGGGTCAATATACAGTCTTACCTCCAAATATAATATTGAGAGAGTTTGATCTCCCATGTCATAAAGGAGCAACTTGTTGTAAAAGTCCACCCTTGAGGATGTGAGAAAAGGATTAAAATATTTTCTCATGAAAACAAATAGCCTGTTGTCTAGTTTTACTTGTTTGTTCAGTTTATGTTTTTCATAACTGCTAGGTGAGACCACAGGCAATTGTGTATCATATCATCTTGATGTAGAATTTACCTCTGATGTTAAGTCACCTTGGTAAACATGTGTGCCAGTCACACTATGGTCATTTTGCTGACATGGCTCAGCAAGAAATGTAGGCAGAGTTGCTAGGAGGATGATTGGAGCTCCTTCAAATGGATCATTTAAATAATTTCTATTGGGTTTCATGTTTGAGTCCTTAAAGAGTGGACAAGTCAATGTTGGAGCTGTGGTCGTATGTTCATTGCAATCATATGCAAGATCAGTGTCTTTGTTTTGATCTTGTCATGTGGGAACTTGCTGTTTCCTTAGTTGGTTCTGGGATAGGCTGACAAGTCTAGGAATGCCATGTGCAAATTGCTATCTTTTTAGCCTCTTGATCATGCTTCTTAGTTCTGATTAGAACTTTTTTTGAAAAATGTATTAGTCGTTGCTCTTGTTTGTCAAGTGTTCTTCACGCCCTATGGAACAAGAAACATTGTTAGCAAGAATGCTTAAACAATCTTTGTTTCTGTTTGCCAGTGTTCCTGATCTTGTTTAAATAGACTTCAATTTTTTACCTTTTGTTAATTTGGAAGTATAAGATTTTGGAATGAATTAATTATCTTATTTGCATGTGCACATGGAGCAGCAGCCAACTCCAATTGCTTGTTCTTCTTGTGGATCAAATGGCTCTGTTGAATGCAAGTGGTGTGCTGGTACTGGCTTCTTTATCCTTGGCAATAAAATGCTCTGTGAAGTGCCTTCTAGAAATACCACCTGTGTTATATGCGTGGGAAAGGTAATCTAATTAATATGGTGAACATGAGAAGCTTCACATTTTCTGGCAGACTAACATAGTGACAAACTTATTGTTGTTTCTGTCCAGGGTTCTGCATCTTGCCCTGATTGCAAAGGCACAGGCTTCCGTGCAAAATGGTTGGAGGAACCTCGGCCCCCCCGCTGAATAGACCGCTCCCATCTCCAGTCTATGATAATTTGTAGATAATATTGATGACTGTTACAGAATCTAACTATAAAGCGTTTGCTGCAAGACTGGCTGCTTCAAATTGTTAACTAATGAGAAATTCTTTTTTTGATGGCACATCAAATATTCATATAATTGTTTCAAGTTCTCTGGTTAAGATCACGCCTCGGTGCTAGCATAGATTCCTGTGCACTTGTTGATTTTTCTGAGACAACATGAACTCACCCCATTTGGATCTTTTATAAAAGAACTTGATGCTCCAGGTTACTTGCATGGTTGAAAAGGTTAAAGTTCTCGACTATGCACCTTGACTGTCTATGCTAAAGCCTGATCTCAAGGAATGGGGGAAATGCTGGCTTAAATCTTATAGAACAGGCAAGATGGAACTCAACACAGGTATCTCAA
Organism: Musa troglodytarum; assembly: GCA_023547065.1. Lineage (NCBI taxonomy): Eukaryota > Viridiplantae > Streptophyta > Magnoliopsida > Zingiberales > Musaceae > Musa > Musa troglodytarum. The sequence continues at coordinate 397,416 of CP097511.1, read as the reverse complement.
AGCTGCATTTGGTGCAAAAATCTCTTTCCTGTACATCTAATATAATGGTTCTAAGTACAAATCAGATAAGAATTTTCATTTAGCATTTATGTAAATTTCAAAGAATTATATGCTCTGCAGGGTAAACCTATATACATGATCAGCTAACATAACTTGAAACACATTTCTCCAGATCCAAGCCAGTGTTGTGGATGTATGTGTGATATTAGCCTCTGAAGCATTTGATATCTGGTACACACATGTGATGGCATGGCTTCAATGCTCACTAAGGTCAGTCTTTGCCTTCTTCTGTTCAATCATGACATTCTTGTTTTGATCTTGCACCTGGTTTACTGAATCTTTGTATGTCTCTGTTCATCACCAAATCAGTCTCTGGATAATCTTGGACTGTATCAGTCTGTGGATAAGCTTTCCCATCTTTTGACTCACCCATGTGCACCCAACCAGGAGGCATATGAACTCTAGCAATCAATTCCTCATCAAATGAGGAGGAATCCTGGAAAGGGAACCACAGTGCCAATCCATCTTCCAAATCCCACACTTACCAGTGGTTTCACTTTGCTCATTAATTTATCTCTCCAATCCATCCATACGATGAGCAGTACATTAAAAAGTGATTTGGTGAAAAGCAAAAGAAAATGTAGTGCATAAAGTGCTATTAGCACCATAAAAGAGGATGCAGAGGACAGATGCATCCACTAATGTCTTCTGGCATGGTTCCTGCTTTATAACAGCTAGGCACATCATAATTTTACAGGGTAATTCTATTAATTCTCCATTTTCCTTAGGAATAGTTCATCTTTTGTTTACCTTGTTTCCAAAAGTAAAGGAGTCTCATCCTTGTCTTGCTAGGATGCAGATCCTAAGCAAAAGAAGAACCCAACTGTGGATCAAAATATGCACTAGATTTATATTTTAGATTTATACCTCTAAATTATCATAGGAATCAATAATTAATTAATCAATAATTAATTCTTGCCACAGATTTTAAGATTTATTTCAGAATCAGCCAGCACTATTTTGAGAAACAATTTTTAAGTTTAAAGCTTTGATGTAGCTTTTTATTATAATTTGATAGTACATGCATTTTGGTCTCATTTTCCATCACATATATTCGAAAATAGTACAGCAAAACCAAGATTTTGTTCGTTCTTTGCAGCGTCCTGCTTCCGGATCCTATGTTTTTGATCAGCAAGCAGACACCAATAGAAAGACTCTCATCCATCCTAGGTGTGGGACCCACGTCTTCCAGCCAATAACAATCCTTGTTTCCGTGTCAGCCTGCTCAGCCATGCACAGGACAACCCTCGTTCCTCGACGGACCAATCTCCTGTGACAGACAAAATCACACTCTCTCTCCCCCCCCCCCCACCCACCCAGATGACAAGAACAAGCATTGGCGTTAGGATCTGTCGCTGTACTACTGCACGAATTCCCAGCAACAGCGCGGCAGATCACCTCCTCATATCAACATCAGCACCGGTTCTTTTGTTCCTTGTGAAAGAAAGAACCGACGACTGCCAGGAGATGAAGCAGGACACTTCGTGGCGTTCAAATCCTGATCTATCTATTCTTTTCTTTGATATTATCGTTCCTCCTTTTCCTTGTCCCAGAAATGGATTACCTGCACACATTGGAGTGATGACAAGCTTAGCTTATCGTCCTTTTACGCTTCAGACTTTCCTCAGCTGGTCCTGCTCTGGTCCTCGTCGGTTTGGGTTGTCATGCCCTCTAACCTCCTCTCTCTCTCTCTCAATCTCATTGTTCCTGCTTTTCCTTGTCACAGAAATGGATTACCTGTACGTTGGAGTGATGATAAGCTTAGCTTATCTTTCTTTTACGTTTCAGACATTCCGCAGCTGGTCCTGCTCTGGTCCTCATGGTGTGGGTTGTCATGGTCTCTAATCTCGTCTCTCCCTTGCTCTAGATGTTCTTTCCTGTAAAATTAGCTGCACATTATGCCCATCATTCCCTTGCATGGATGGTCTAGCAGTAATCCTTTATCTTACAGATGGGAGGCATATTTTTCAGTGCTAGAGATGTTAATGGAGGTTGTATGTTTGCCCGGGCAAGAGGATTTAAATGCAATTATCCTTGAAATGGATTCTTTATCGCTCAAGAAATGCATCATCCATGATAAAACCCCATTTGGAACATCTTGTCAAACATTCCAAGCCTTCGATTTCTTAATCTATCTGTCTTTGCAAGGATTCGGATTTAGCATCACCATATTTTATGCCCTCTTCTTAGTAAATAAAAGTTTCTTTTTATTTGTAAAAGAACAAACTTTTATCTTCATGTAATACTATACCTTAACGCAAGCAGCTGATTAGATACAGGAGGAGGAGGAGGAGGAGGAGGAGGAGGAGGAGGAGGTGTTCTGATAGTTGCAGCTTAATGATATATTTTATGCTCTCTTCTTAGTAAATAAAAGTTTCTTTTTATTTGTAAAAGAACAAACTTTTATCTTCATGTAATACTATACCTTAACGCAAGCAGCTGATTAGATACAGGAGGAGGAGGAGGAGGAGGTGTTCTGATAGTTGCAGCTTAATGATCATCATGAGGAACACATTTCGGTGGTCCACGAGATGCAGTCCTCTCCTTGTTGGTTTCCGGCACATGGGAGAGCCAGCAGACTGCTGCTGCTACTGCAGCCTGAGTCGTTTTCCAATTCATACGACGATGAACGGAGAACACAAATTTAGTTCATACATCAGGTGAACAGACTACTACATTTGGAGTTCCTCGGATCGCAAGGTTGGTCTCCATGAAATCCTGTCTTGTTCATGGTGTGAATTGATGCTCAAAGAAGAAGACGAGGGTTTATCTTCTTCCTTCTCTTCCTTCCTCGTTGGGTTTCGGTGGCTGAAGCCTCCTACGGTGGCGTGTGTTGGATACGTAAAACACGGGGGAGTACGTTGCCTTCTTTCCGCGTTCCCCGTCCGCCCTACTGTCGTTGGTCCACAGTTTGGCTCCTCCCTCCTCCCTCCTCTCTCTCTCCCCTGTAAGGCGGAGAAGGACGTGAAGGTCATTTCACCGAGCGGGGGGACGATGGTGACGACATCGAGAGAGAGAGTAAATAGTTGGTGTGGCTGAGTAAAAGAACAGAAAGAAAGAAATAAATGCATGCACTGTACAGTCTTTGTATCTCTCTTTTGGTTCAGTAGAGCAGCAGAAGAGTGATGGAGACGGAAGAGAAGGTGCTCTCTGCTGCCCGTAGGAGCAGACTCGGAGGACCTCTCCGACCACTGGCAGAAACAGAAGATGGAAGCTGCAGCACCCAATGGCGGAAGGCTTCGACGCGTTGCAGACGCAGATGATGAAGATGATAGAGAGAAGCTGGTGAATGCTTCCTGATAAACCTGGAGGGCTTTGCGTGTGCAGTCTGCGATATTGGCGTAGTAGGCTCAATCATCCTCTTCAATCTTTACCTCCGTCTCACAATGTAGACATTTTTTGCCATTGCCGTTGTTCCTGTGCACATCTGGTGCTTTGTCTCCCTCTTCTCCTCTCCGTTGTCCATCCATGTCGAAGCAATTATGGTTGAGTTGACATGCTTGTCTCCTACCACTTCCGCAGCTCTCCCATTTGTGTTATCTTGCTTTGTTTCCCCTTTTTGTCTCATGTTGTTGTTTTCGTCCTCATTGATGGGAAGCTTTGTTTGGTGACATGACCGTAATCTACAGAAGCAGGTAGCCATCAATGGAACGGCGGTTCTCCAGTCTCACACTGCATAATAATATCATAACATACTAATTTTCTCACGTAGCCTTTTATTCATCAAAGGCCTAATTATGTCCCGCATGCGGCCCAAATGTTGTACTTACCAATTGACGACAACGCCCCCCTCCAACACTCTGATCGCACATAGATCGTTCCTGACTCCTGCTCGAAAAAGCTCCGTGATTTAGGGTTTCAGACATGGGGATAAGAAGCAGCAGCAGCAGCAGCAGAGGAACAAGGGGCTCGCCGAGGTCTCTTGCGGTTTTCTGCTGCACTCGGTTTCTCACGGTTCGGCTGCCATCCGCTCCCCTTCTCCGGCAGGTTGAGTCTTGGTCTGGATTTCTTGCTGCGGTTGCTAGAAAGATTCGATCTTGGTGAGAGTATGCCGAGAACTCACTCAGTTTCTGTTTTCAGAAAAGAGTTGTGTTTGGTGCTTATTTTTTTCTTTAGTCTCTGAAACAAACTGAGAAATCAAAGAAATTGATTCTAAATGGTCCAAGAAAGAAACTGCAATTATCAAAGATATGGAAGAGAGGTTGGTAGGTTTCTTCATGATACAAGGCATTGATTCTATAATACTCTCAAGGCTACACGAGACACAAAACTCACTCTTTCTTTCTTCTGCCATAGTAGATTTTGAATGGGAGACCAGCCTTGAGAATTTACAGTCGTCGTTGACATCAATGGTTTGAAAGGAAAAATACTTGGCTGTGCCTCTACTCAAACATTCCTAGGTTTCTTTGGCACCGAAAGTTCAGGGGATTTCTTCTTCCTGAAGAGTGCCATCCCTTTTGTTCTCACAGAAGAAAAGGATCTTGCTTTCAAGGCTAAAGGCCTAATCTCACAAGAGATAGTAGTTAGATCTTTTGGAGTTGGGAGTTGAATTTAAATAGTCGCGAAGTTTCAATTATAAATTTGTGGAAAGCTATGCAGGTCGAATTTAATTAGCTCCTGTTTTCATGGCTAATGACTAGAAAATTGTTTATCTATCTGTTTTAAGTTTTAGGAGATATTTAGCATGCTGCGTAAATTCGAGGAAAGAGTTGTTGAAATATCTTGATGTACAAAGTTTGTAAGTGCTACTAAAGAGCTTATAATTTGGACAAATAGAGATCTCTATAATCTAGACTGGAGATCTTTACCTTGTGAGCCTCATTCATGGCAAACATATCCTGATCTTATATGATCTGATCCTTGTCAGTAGCAAATTGCACAATGTTAATATCATCGATTGCCCGTTGATCTTTATGTATCAATCTAAGGAATTGATATCTTGAGCCATTCAAGTTGTAGAGGCAGTGTGGTTTAGTCAATCAGCTTGTTGGAAAATTCTGATTTCTGGACCTTAGTTTATGCTTACCTTGAAAAGAACAAAAAAAAAAAAAGGAAAAAAAGAGTGTCGGGGAACTGTGATCTGCACACTTTGCCTAAGATTATGAAAAATGTGATCAGGACAACATCAAAGACTGATAGTGTTAAGTTAAACAGTCCTTTTTATGGACTGAAGGTTGAAGCATCATTAGGCTTGACATTATTCTAAAACAAATGCTAGTGATGCCGTTCCGTAATAGCTGAATTGTACCATTACAGTTGCATTCTAAGATCATGTTGAGCATGAAACTGTTGTTCTTAACTGCATACTTGACAGTGCTATCATCTAAAAGGAATAGCTTATATCATGTGTAGTTTGTTAATTTTTTGAGCTTCTTCAGCATACTGCATGTGTAACACAGTAGTACAGCTATGAACTCATGTAACAATCTTTTAGATTTTAGACTAATTTATGCTAAAAACACATAAGAATGCCAAGATTTCAATGCTAGTTCTTGACATCTTGAATACATGGAAAAGCTGGATTCTGCATGACATACTACAAATAATGGTGATTAGAAGCAGAGTTTTATCTGATTGTCCCAAATAGTGATGGCAGCGGCTGGGGGTGCCACTCAGAATTTTATCTGCCAAATTATAGCTGAATCAGAGGCTTAATTGATGGATTTCACCACTTCTCCAAATAGTGCTCTACGCTCACCCTACTATAGAAGAAACAAAAATTAGAAAGGTTCTCATATGCTGCATATTAAAATAGGTTAAAGTTTGCGGTGAGGATCCCAACATCTTGAAAAAAAGGAGAGAAATTATCTATTAGGATACAGACTCTTGAAAACTTACTTTGCTCCCCCTTGGAGAAGATATTGTCGATCTTTAATGGCTTGCCTAGCATTGTCATGATTCAAAACAGGATATTAGAAGACATGATTCGAGTGAGATTCCTGGAAAATGAACTTTACATCCTCCTTCAAAAGCTAGAAGTTCTCTTTTTTGATGAGAAGAGTCAAAGTTTGTCCATGCTAGAATCCTAATTCACCCGCAAGAACAAAAGCATGTACACCTTCAAATGAAATTTGAACATTTATTGATTGATCTCATCGAAAAGAAGTTAACTAGAAAAACTGTAGTTTGGTCTGACAGCAACAAGCTTGGGTTCAGCAGTCATGAAAGTTGACATGTTGTCAACTGAGTTCCAAGAACAGAAAAATCTCTTGAAATTTTCTGTCTTTGGAGATAATGCAACAAGAAGCTGCATCATGCAATATATTTCAAATCTAAATCTTTAGATGAGTGATGCCTTTCACATAATTCAAATTTCATGTCAGTTTGGTGTCTCTGTCCACTTTGACCATCCAAAATAATTTAAGAAGTGGCCAATTAACAAAACACAAAAAACAGGTAAAGGATGTCTGAGTCCAGAGCTGAGACATTTGACTTCCAACTCCAAACTTGTCTCTCCATGATCATGGCAATTAAGTCCAACGCCAACTCCCATGGGTGGCTCCATCTTTCCATGTCTCCACATCTACCAAGTCCCCAGAGCCCCATGGGACACCAGACCTGGAAAAATGTAGCCCTTGATTTGGTCCATGACTTCCTCTCTCCCATGAAGCCTGAGCATTTGCAATGTCAACCCACTGCAACCATGCATCTCACCCTCAAATCCTCCATTCGATTTCATGAACATAGTCCTAACTCCATGCTGCTGACAACATTTTATATGCAGTGGAAAGAGAAAGGACACGGACAGCAATCCCTATACAGAAGAAAGCAGCACAGGAACATGAAACTCCTGCAGTGCAACCGGTAAGCGTGTAGAAAGATCAAGCAACTAGCAAAAGATGGTGGATGGGAGATCTGCAACTCCACTCTGTCTTGGTTTCATGGAAGAGGAATTAATGGGGCGTATTGAGCTTGCTGCAGAAAAGTTGCTGTGGAAAGTCAAATGGAAGGGAAGAAGAAGAAGCAGCAGCAGCAGCAGCCTTGGATTTGAAGAGAGTGGGAGTTCCTAAAAGATTCATCTCCTCCCTAAAAAAAAAATGGCAGTAGTACCTTGCCATGTTCATTGCCATTGAATGCAAGTCCTTGCAGATTCAAGCAACACCCAACTCACTGAGCTTGTTTCTTTATTGTGTTGTGTTGCTCCCACCATCCGAGTGTAATGAACTCATTTATGTCTGACCCCATCAGCTGGCACGCCATTAATCTCTCCACCCATCAAGGATCCTCATCCGCCCAGCTTCCTGCAAAAATTGTGTTCTCCTTGTTCTCTTCTTGCAGCGAAGAGAACAAATAGCTACTGCCCGCAGTAGCGCTGATTGCATCGGACACAGGCACCAGATGTGTTTCTGAGATTGATGATCTGGTTCCGGAAGTGAGGGTGCTCTCAAACAAGACAACAAGATCTGGTTAGCATCGGCTATATCTCTCTTTCTCTTATCTCTTCTCTCTTCTAGCTTTTCCTTTGATCAGAACATGAACTTGGCCTTGAATGCAAGCATGAAACAGGGGAGCCTTCTTTCTCCAGTTTCACTCCCATTGCCATCTTTCACACCAACACCACCACCTCCTCCTCCTCCTCCTACCATTGTTACTTTTGAGAGCAGAATTTCTCCCAGCATCCTCCTCATAATTGTCATTCTAGCGGTCATCTTCTTCGTCTCTGGCCTCCTCCACCTCCTTGTGAGATCCCTCCTGAGACCCAACAACAGGGAGCCAGATGCCATGAGCAGTGCCACGGCTCTCCAAGGTGAGCTTCAGCAGCTGTTTCACCTCCACGACGCCGGAGTGGATCAGTCCTCCATAGACACCCTTCCCGTCTTCCAATACAGGTCCATCGTGGGCCTGAAAGACCCATTCGATTGTGCTGTGTGCCTCTGCGAGTTCGAAGCTGATGACAGGCTCAGGCTGCTTCCCAAGTGCAGCCATGCCTTCCACGTACAGTGCATAGATACTTGGCTCCTGTCCCACTCCACTTGTCCTCTCTGTAGGAGAAGCCTTCTTTCTGACTTCGCTCCTACCATTAGCTGCAGTCCTGCATTTCTCGTCCTCGAGACTGGCAGTGAGAGCTCGAGGGCGTCCGTGTCAACTGCAAATCTTGGTCTCTCTGGAGAGAATGACTTGGGGACTTGGATCGATGAGACATCACAAAAGGCAGTTGAAGTTGCAGCAGTCTCAGCTTCAGAGTTTGCAGAGGCCAAAGTAGTGCCTGTTAAGCTTGGAAAGTTGAGGAGCGTGGATGTTGGTGGAGGAGAAGGTCAACCAACAACTAGCGGCAATAGCAATCTGGATCAGAGGAGATGCTTCTCCATGGGTTCCTACGAGTATACGATGGATGAGAGCGCTTCGCTACGAGTCACCATCATACCAACCAAGAAGAAGCCATCTCTCGAGAATCCGGGCCGCCGGGTTGCCATGTCGGAATGTGATTGCCACTCAGCAAGAGGGATTCCAAGTGTTTGATGCATTAAGAAATGCCGAGTTTAGAACCGGTGATGGTAATGCTAATCTACACAGGAACGAGAGCTTTTCTGCGTCGAAGGTATGGCTGCGCTCAGGGAAAGATGAACCGATTGCCGAGGATGCTTCGAGGCGGGCTTCGTCTTTCCGATTGCCGCTGCACCTGGAAAGGGATGAGATCAAGGTGAAGAAGAGCCATGAATCATATTCGGATGTGGAGGCTGGGATCTGCGACAGCCACGTAGTGTCAAGGCTGGATGAAACACCTTCATTCGCGAAGAACTCTGCTGTGGATCGTAGGGAACAGAACAAGAGAGAATCCATCTCTTGTATCAATGCTGGACTTTGAATTAGTACAAGTAAATCATCTTTGACACTCCCAATTTTTTTTTCCTTGGCAGTAAAACAAGATTGCATCTGTGATCATTTGATCAACTCCTCAAATCTTTGCATCAGCAATGATGTGGAGGCATCCAGGTACAGTATGGTGCATGTTCATGCTTGTTGTTGGACAATGTCTAAGATTTCATGAACACAGAAATCTGCACGCCATTCGAGTAACTCTGATGCTTGGATAGATAAGAACACCATCTTCTCTGAAGATGGTGTGTTGGTAGGTTGTACTTCTCGATGCAACTTTGCCTGATATCATTTACCACCACCAACTGCATCACAAAATGCATCTGCTTCTTCTAGCAGGAGCTGCTCTGAGAATCCATCTGCTGCCATGGATTCACTTGCGCATCACTCGCAAGAACAAGCAGCTCATGATCCCTTGCCATGCTCTCTTCTCCTGTCGGGCAACTACCTTCAACAGTCGGAATGAAGGGAGAGGAGGTTTTTCTGCATCTCGACATGATCTTCACTGCATATTTCTGCAGTGAATCAGAATCTCGTCATGGGCAAGCGATCTTACTGTTGGAAGGCGGGTATTATGGGCTGGAGTCTTTAACATGGGTACAAAGCTCTGTGATTGTTCTTGATGGTGTTCTAACTGGAAGCCCATGGCTGGAAACACCACAAGCAACAGGACTAATTGCACTGAATTTTCTGTGACTGTAAGAAGAAATATGGAAGGTAGAGGAATCAATCAGAGGACTAATTGCAGCTTGGTAGACAATAGCAGCCCTTCCCTAGAGAGAGAGAGATGATTGATTTGTCGAAAAGGATTTGACATACTTCACTGTTTCCAGCTCCAAGTGCTAAGGTCTACTGACTTCAAAATTTCCATTGAGATGACTATTTATTATTGTTGTTGTTTTACAAAGTAACTGGAGATGTAAAATGTTGTCCTTGCATTGATAAAGCTGATGGATATGATGCTATAGCAAGGCCAGATACTGTAACACATGCCCCCACACAAAGAGTACAAATATTGTGTTGGGGTTAAGATGAGAGAACCATGATGAAGAAGGTGATGAACAACCATTCAGAAGAGGAAAAGACACTGCCATGGAGGTATCGATGAAGACAAATCAATACATCTTTTTTCCCTCATAAGACAAATCAATACATTTTCTAGATTGGTGGAAATGATCTGTGTCTGCAGAACCTCATCATCTCTGCCTCTTACCAACCGGGACAAGCTCTCATCCACGTTTGTTTAGCAGGGGCTTTTGAGAGAGCAAGATGAGAGCAGTACTTGAACATTTCAGTGTTGCTAGCTGAGTGAATCTGAAGGAGAAGAAGGTATGAACAAGCAGCAGCTCGGAAGGTTGCACATGGGAGAAGGACCACACAATTGCTCGGAAAGGAACCCACAGCACAAAGGTGGCATCTCCTTCACCTCGTCAGAATCCAGGAAAGCTCATCTTCCCATAAATCCATGTTCAACTACCCTGCAGACCAGAAGAACTCCAAAAGGGCCCCTTGCTCACCCTCAGAATAATTAGCACTGTTATCAGTCAACATCTTGAAAGCAACAGTTGGTCCATTTGAAGATGAAGTTGTATATTAGCACGCAGTAGGTGACTAGATTCTGTAAGTTCATTTCATCATTGGCTTCACTGGCTACAGAATCAGAATGCAGCTCGAGTTGATCTCCTCAAGCTGGCAGTATGAATAGTGGATTACCGATGACCGATTAATATCAGTCAGAACAAAGTTTGTCATGCTGCTGAGTTTTGCTACAAGCTTGTGAAAGTTAACAATGGAAGCGTCTCCGACTTCCTGCTGGATCCACACAGATCCATGTCCAACGGCAGTGGCAACGAGGGCGAGCGACGACGGCCAGAGAACACAAGGAAGCTGAACAGAGATGAGGTGATTTCTTTTCTAGTATATCCACAGCTAAAGAATGGTTGTTGGCCACCCAAACCAGTTGACAACATTACAACAAGGGATGTCAGCATTCTGTCATGGAGCATGACCAAGAGATGCAGTGAAGGTGCCCATATGCTTCAGCTTTGGGACCCTTTTCCTTCCTCAATCATTCAGTACATAATTGAGGGGCGGTAGGTGCTAACCACACACTCCCTCACGCCCGACGATGCCCCTGCCGACAGTTTCTAAGGCCAAATCCATTTGACAGTCATCATCATCATCAATAAGGAACAAAAAGGGCACAGATCAGTGGTAGGAAAAGGAAGTGTAGAAAAGCAGCAGTTTAGCAGATTCATGAAGGCAATTCAGAAATGAGTATATCTTTAATTTCAGAAACGGACTGAATCGACTCAAACATAGAGTGTTACTCAATCATATATACCTAAAATGAAATCAAACTCTATTAACAATTAAAATCACAGATGGTCTTATGCTGGAAGAGAAGCCACCCTGACTGAGAACTTGGCTTTACAAGAATATTGATTGAGAGGAAAGAAGAATGTTGACCAGAATCCTATCCGTAATCTTAATGTTCAAGACAGATAGCAACCTCCAGTATAATGTGTCAAAGATGAAGAACCAGAATTCAGATTATAATTTCTTGAACTGAACAAGCATACTCACATATGATATATTATCGATGTGTAAATGTTATTCTCCATTAAAGTGCAGCTGGATAATTAAGCAGTCGGGTACCTTTCCTTCTTCTTTGATTACTCGTATCAGCTCATCTGCTCTCCGATGAGATCAAGACCGACTAAAAGGAATGATACTCCTTGGAAGAGAAGAAAGTAGAAGTGAATTCCCTGGGCAGACAGCAGGCTTCGAGCCGCAGCAACGAGGAGGAGGAAAGCAAGAGCTAACTCCTTTTTGTAAATCTTGTTTTCCTTCTTAACGGGAGGTAGATCTTTTTCCTGTTCCTCCTGCAATTTGCTCAGCTCACCGAGTTCGCTTTCTGATACACCTTTGTGGATTTTGAAAGACTCATGCTCTTTGATTCCCTCTCTGCTGCTGCTATTAGGTCCGACTCTGATGACCTGCCTGTTTTCTTGGTAACAATCCATTCATATGAACCCCCAAGTTGGAACAATCCCGAGACCATCGCATTGAATTTGGTGACCGACATGGTGTTCTCAAAGAGAAGATACGGCACGATGAAGGGAAAAGATCTTGGTGCTGGGAGAATGTTGAGGAAGGACATGAGGACCGGCACATAACAAATTACCCAAACGGGCAGCTCAGCCTCAGGGACGAACATCGTGAGGGAAGAATTACACAAAACAATGTGAAAGAATAGAATGGAAGGATTAACTTCCTCAAAAGAAAGAATAGCAGGATCAGGTTAGCCTTCTTCCATATGGATATCTGTAAAAGGTCATTTTGAATTCGTTAGATTATGAATATTCAGATTCGCTGAACCGGCGGGCATTCAAGGAGAAGACAAACCTTTGATCTAATAATATCAGGAAGGCATAAGCGAAATAGGTGCATCGGTCCAGAGTGCCATCGGTGCTGCTGTTTTCGGTAAGCCTCGTAAGATTCTGGGACTTCACACAGGACCTGCCTTGGCAGATGGAGTTAGCTGGAGAACCGAGACCAAGGAAGGATCAAAGGAGCATGAGAGTTTCAGATGGATTTGGTACTACCTTAACATCATTTAAGAAGATGAACTTCCAGCCATGGAGGTGGGCACGAACAGCTATGTCCATATCCTCCACGGTTGTTCTCTCGAGCCAACCTCCAGAATCCTCCAATGCTTTGATTCTCCACACACCCGCGGTTCCATTAAAACCGAAGAAATTCAAAAGAACTCCATTTACTTGCTGCTCCACTTCGAAATGAAAGCAGAGATTGATATATTGGAGACGAGTCAACAGGTTCTCATCCTTGTTTACGAAACTCCACCGTGCCTGAACTAATCCGAGCTCAGGATTTCCCTGAATCACAAGTAGTACATATGATATATAATGATGCCTCAGGTCGCATCTAGTATCAAGTGAACTGATGATTGCCAACTGACCTATCAGGCATTTTTACCTTAAATGCGGAATAGTTAGCTTGAGGAAATCAGGATTTGGTTGGAAGTCAGCATCAAATATCGCCACAAACTCGTAATTCTGAACATAATCACAGCCCATTGCTGATTTCAGATTTCCAGCTTTATAACCAGTCCTGACCAACCGGTGTCGGTAGACGATGTTTGCACCTCGCTGACTCCACTTGGAAACCTCTGCTCTGATTAAGATCCGGATGGCCTCGTCGTCAGAATCATCAAGCACTTGGATTAGCATCCGATCTTTAGGCCAGTCAATTTGGCAGACGGCAGAGATCGATTGTTCGTACACCTGATCGATTCAAAATTTAGGAGAATCCACCGAAGACAGATTGCTTTTGAGGTAATCATCAAGCATCTTGTTGCGAGTTCTAACAATATCATACTTGAAATATCTATCGATTAAATCAGAAAAAGAAGGAGCAGAAAAAAGACAAGCATTATGTTCCGAAAAAGATGAGAAGGTTGGAAGCTAGAAGAATTTGAGTTCATCACCTCCCTCTCGTTGCACATGGGTATCTGAATTAGGACCATGGGATGCTCATACTCCTTGAATGAATCCCCATCGAGTCTCGGTTTGATCTTCTTGAGTTTGATCCAGAAGCAACCAAGGCACAAGATCATCCTATCTGCTGACTGAATGATGAAGAGAAGTATGCATACGTTGGTCAGCATCCGAATTGGGTGGGCAATGTAGTCGGCTCGGAAGAGAAGCCATGAGAGGTAGGCCGAGTGCAGCCACCCCGGGATCTCGGTGGTCTCCGGGATGCGCAGGTTTTCCGGCAGCTGCAAGTTTGGCTTCTGGAAGTGCCATCCGTTCCAGTAAGCAACAAACTCGAAAGCGAGAGCTACCACAGACAACACCAAGAACATCCTTAGAACTCTCAGCAGCAGCCGGCCTCTGCCGGGCTTCACGCCCTGCGTCTCCACTCCTTGACGGGAGATCAACCTTTTCTTGATGACTCCAAGCAGAGCCCACAGCGCGGTCGCCGACCAGGCGACGCAACCCACGGCGCAGTGGGCCTTGAGGAGCAAACCCAGGAGAACTGCTTCGCATTCTTCCCGGTCCTTCTCCATGGAGCCGAACGCTTCCTCGGGGCCATCGATCTCGAGCACGGAATAGTTAGGATTCTCCATCGTCACTATCACCGGCGTGCCTTTTCGTGAGTTCCTCGTCCACCAGTCGGAAAAATCCAGCCTCGGAGCCATTGCTTTCTTCCCGAACTGCAAACCAACCCAACTCAAGAAAGAGATGGCAAAACAGCTCCGCTCTCCTCGATGGTCAAGACAGCCTAACGACCGAAGTCTCGAAACGAAGAACGCCTCCCACAAGCTCCAACATCAAAATCCGGTTTTGAAGCAAGAAGCACTCTTCGACTACTCATGCAAGCGAGGAGGGAGAGGAGGGAAGGTCTCAGGAGGAGCTGGGGTCAAGGTTGTCTTCTGCCCCCGAGCTCCAATCTTCCACAAGGCAGCATGTCGGAGAAAGGTATCTGCAGTTGTAAAGCCTGAGAGCATGTGGGTGTTTCCCAATGCCTCAAACAAGCAAATGCTCCACTGCTTTCAACTTTCCCAGATGCAACCATGGGTAGAATGTGATTGTCTTTACTTCCTTCATTTCCCTGTAGCCCAAGCAACCTGCACATTTCTTTCAACAGGAAGACAACTCAGAGTGTGTACTTCAGTAACTGCGGGCCACAAGCAATTTCTCAGAAGGCCTCAGTGTGTGGCGAAAGGTGGTTTACTGCACTAAGATTACCTCAAGAACACCTCAGAGGGTCTCTGAACAAGAACTGTACAGGCCAAAAAAAAGGTACTGCATGAATCAGGCAGCAGCTGTATCCTTGAAGCATTCTATATGAAGTTTTAGCTTCAATTCCTGTCTTCCTAAATTGAATACCAGGACATTTCCAAATGACTTGTGGGATTTCCCAATCTTTTGTGTAATTTTCTGCAACCTGATCCAGGAAGAAGACAGCTTCATTTGCAATCCTATTAGGAATGACAACAACACAAGGACAGGTAAAGAAAGGTAGCCACATTTCATAAAATACTCTCAACAACAAAAGCACCACACAGGAATAGAACACACAGCAAAATGACAGCTGAATCCATGTACAAGTAATCAAAAGAAAAAAAAAAACAATTCAAGATAAAGTGATTTGAATAGATCTATCCTGCATGATCAAATGCTTTGTTGTCAGTGGCATTAGCAGCAAAGTTAACCTCAGACTGTGACAGCAACCACCAGCTACTCCCTCCTCATGTGCATGAGAAGAATGTGGTTCTTCCAAAGCCACCACCAAACTCAAATCTAGAAGGACTAGCAACTTTTCTTTTGCTCACTTCAGTGCCTAGATTTCTCACAGGGACCCATGAAAGGACACCTCAACTACATGCTAACTGAAGGAATAATTCCTTGACTTGGATCTTGAGGACTTGTGGATTTTTATAGCATCACCTCTGTTCCTCAAGTTTAAATACCCAAGTTCTCATGATCAATGCAATAGAAAACAACAACAGACTGCAGTCTGTGCAAGAAAAAATAGAAAATGAGTTAATCTAAAATGATAACAATAAGTAATCCATCTACCACATGATTAACCTTTTTAGAGCACCATGATGACGATTAAAAGACAACTAGTACCTTGCAAATGATTTGAATAGGATTGACACCAGGGAGATGCAAGATTTATGTTTCCAAGGTTATCCTAAGACCTTTCTTCTGCAGGTTTGAAGTAGAAATGTGGTACCATACCACCTTATCTATTTCTAACCTGTTTCCAAAATCAAAAAGGAGAAGCAGAGCGCAAGCATATAATTATCATGATTGTATATGCTATCAATTTATCCCTATAATTTACTTTATGTAATTAATTATCTTTAGTATTGTGATTTCTATAATTTCAAAAATTATATTGCAATCTCTGTTGTTATAAAAGTAAAACATTTAATCATGTTTTTCCTTACGTTATTGATTTTGTTGATTTAAATATCAACATATGCTGATTTTATCTCACTTCGATTTATTATTGAACATGTGTGATATTTTCGTCATGAGGAGAAACAGGATTTAATATTTTATTTTTGTAAATATAGATATCTCAATATAAAATTTTAAAAAATATAAGAATCAGAATTCTAAAAATAATTAATTACAAGATATAATATATAATTAGCCTCATTAATATATGTTGGTTTCCAAATAAGAATAGAATATTTCTTAAGACAAAGAAGAATATACCATGTCATTTATTATTTTATTGGGACAAATGACCAGCTTAAATCATGGTGGACTATGTGGTCCCAAGAAGAAGACTAGACCAAATTATTTGTCCCATTGAAATGATCAAATTTTATTTTATTTTTTACTTATGATTTTTAATCATAACATTCGCCAAATAATATTCTAATAATATTAGGCCAAATTTTAATAATATTCTAATATATTTTGGCGGCAACCGAATGTGTATTTTTTATTCGCACCGACAACACACGTGATTGAATTGATTTGAGCACGTGATATGGGGCCCATAACCTAGCACGGGCCCAACGATGTGCCCAAACTCCGAAGCCGAGCGTGTAAGGGCGAACGATATCGGATTCCAATAGTTTTCGGGTCCGATTCGTCCCGCATTCTTATCGATTTGATTCTAAACGGGTCGGATGATGCGAAACCCGCGACTTCAGCCTTCGGGGCCCTATAATCTTCCCGGCCAAACCCGGCGCAAGCCCTTCGCGGCGCTCGACCATGGCGACGGCGGCCACCGGCGTGGAATCTGAGCCATTCACGGAGGTGCTCCCCGGCGAATTGTCTCCGATCACTACGAACCATCGTTGTTGGAGGTTATTGTGATAGTTGTTGTTAGGATTGGCTTTTTGGTTCCTTTCTTTCCCTTCGTTGCATAGGTTCAGATGATCGTGCGGTGTTTAATGGATTCAATTCTTCTTTCTTTTCTCTAATTTTTTGCAGCGAGATTTGATGCGATGGTTCTGATTCCTCCGAAATTGCTGACAAGTGAGAACTAGACATCCCCTGGGCCAGACCGTGAAAAAGGTACCTTTTTTAGTGTCTTTTTCCTCTGAAGAAGTGGGCATAGAACAGGTTGTCATGGTCATGCTTTCACTCATTGTTGATACGAATCATCCACTGAGAGTCAACTCGTTTGATTCATGTTCTTTTTCTTCTGCAATTTCTTTTGGCCCAATGAAATGGAGTTGTGCCATTTCAAAAGTTGTGCGAAGTGTATGGAAGAAGGAAGTGAAAGTGAAGGAAAAAGGTTAGTATGATCATGGTAGGATGACAACCGACAACCATCAAGAACAGTAGCTGAATACACAAGAAAAGAAGGATGTTGGAATAGTTGCATTAATTCCTTCTGGAACCATACGATGGTAGAGACTGGCACACACACATCTCATTTACATCTCCATGTCCGTAGAACAATAGCTCAGCAGAGTCTGTTAATGCATTTGATTGCTTGGAGAACTCGAAAAACTTGATGGAACTAATGGCCATTATATGCTACGAATTATGGAAACAACCAAAACAATTTGGAAGGTTGCCACTTAGATTATACACAATTACTGCAAGAAACAAGAATCCTATTGGTTTGTTCTTTGTTTTCCTTTGCCTATAGGATTGTAGTTGATGAATGTTACCACTGTTGACAAGTAGATTACTTGCAGTATTGATTTCGGCCAGTAGATCACTCAGCCGCGTTAGAGGACAACGAGTCTCAGCTCCTCTCATTGAGCATCTCGGCAAATGATGGAGAACCATGAGTTTGTTCAGAGATCTCTCTCCCTGGGGTCTCTTCCCCCTCGGGCGGAGTTCCTGTGTCATCTTCAGATCCGAGATATCCATATGCATGGTTGGAAATGCTCGATGGGGTTTGCCACCCATTGTCATTGTTGGGTAAATCCGGAATGTCACCAGTTGCTGTTCCATCTTGAGGTTTGGCGTTCTCCGGTGCATGAGGACGAGAGTCCATCTGAGTATAGAGCTTGGCCAACGTTGCGAGCCATCCAAGTAGAGAGCGCCGTTGACCATCTCGTAAACCATGCCTATGCTCATAGAGGAAGAAAACTAGATGTAGAATCAAGGCAGAGAAAGAAGTTGCTCCGCTTATGAGAAACAAGCCCCAGAAGCTGTTAAATGTAAGTCTGCTTGAAGCCATGTCGGGATCCTTGTCGGCACAACTTGTGTTCCCATACAACATGTTCTCAAGATCCTTCATTTTGTTGGACTCTGTTACCTTCAGAATAGCCGTGGAAACATCAGGAACTAGTGGTGAACCTTTCGGGAAGGCCTGTAGAAAGAAGGGAAACAACAACAAATAATGAGATTTCAGGAAGGTGATGCAATCAATATTTCAGAAACTGAATGCTGCTGGAGTTTGTAGAAGAACATGTTTTGTAAGATAATAGGGTGGCCTTACAGGACAAGGTGATCGATCCTAAACACAGTGTTCACAGATATTGTATGAAAATAGATGATGAGTGAAACACCTTTGATTCATGATGGATGATCAGACCTTACCTCTCCAGGAACATCTTGTGACATACTTTATCGGTTGGATAAGAAAGCAAAAAACTCATGTCTCTGCTGGAGAATTTGAGATTTATAGAGTAACGAAAACTAGCTCAAAAGTGTTAAGAAACAAGTAGGACTACTTTTTTTTTCTCTTCTAATCTTATTTGCATTTTTTGTGTGAATTATGTAGTAAGTTTCTTTTGCTGCAGAGCTGTAGCAAAATCTAACCTTTCTCTAAGTGGTAGTTTGTGTAGAACTATGCGTGCAAGTGTGCTAATCCTTATTACTTGATCTGTTGTAGCAGAGTATGCAGAGGGTTACTCACAAATCCAAGCCCACTGGACTTGTCGATGGTTCCAACCATGGCGAACTTGCCGCAGTACTTTGAGAGGAAGACCTTGAGGTAGGGTATCTCGTCCACAATGGCTGCAACACTTCCATTGAGCAAGGCATCGTGGTACTCCTGCGGCGACTCGCAGGGAATCAGGTGTGACTCGTTAAACTTGAGCCGCTTCAGAAGCCCCGGCATGAAGGAATCCTTCAAGTACCCGACCTTGCTGCCGTCCCTGACGAGCTGATCCACGTCGCTCACGGTGGGCTGAAGCTGTTGGACGGTGAGCATGGAGGTCAAGCTGGCGGTGTAGCTCGACTGCAGGACGAGCACCACGAACAACCAAATGGCCACCACCACCCGGGCCAGGTTGCTCAGGAGCTTCCCCTGGTGGGCGAAGACGAGCGTGGAGAAGGAGAAGTAGAAGACGGTGCCGATCTGGTCCGACGCCCGCCCGGGGTTGAAGTAGGTGTTGATCCGGTGCTCCAGAAACCAGACCACCAGCCCGGTGAAGACGAAGGCGGCGCCGCTCGCGAGCCAGAGGTTCGGCGTCAACGGCTTCACGAAGGTCCACGCGTCCTTCCGGCGCTCGTCCCTGATGGGGACGACCATGGACACGCCGGACTCGGTGAAGGGCAGAGTGAAATCCACGTACAGCGATCGGTTCGCCCGTATCGTCACATCGCCCACCACAGCGTCATATTTCTGCATTCAGTCTGTCGATTAGATATGCTGCGTTGGTTTACGATCTCACAAGATGAATGCCACTGACCCGAAGAAAGACTTGGTAGACGAGATCATCGTATGTTCCTTTGCTCTCTCCATGGTTGTCTGCATATATTTCGTATTTGATGGGAACATGGTAGGGTAGTTGACTCAGGACGGCTTCGAATACTTTGATGCAGTATCCGTCGGGGACCGAGTTGGTCGCCGTCACAAACTGCGGGAAACCGGGCTTCACCGGAACGCCAACCACAAGCTCGTTACCGGCCGTCGGCCACTCCCATCCCTTGGGCGGTTTCGTGCCGCCACCGGGCCATTCGACGACTCTAAGAGCGGTCGTCTTGTTGATGTGCCGGGACACTCCGTGCGTCGGAGTCCAGAAGCCGACCCTCCTCCAGCCGTCATCCGCCACGTTCAGTATCTCGAACGCTGTCGACCGCAGCACCTGCCCGTCCTCCACCAGCTCGAACCTGCCGCTCATGCCGTCGACGAGCGTCGTGTTCAGTATCAGCTCCCGCAGCGTCGGTCCGGTCGGGGATGACCCGAGCCGTCCCAGGTCGGTGGTGCCGTTGGTGACGTTGGACCGGGTAAACGGAGAATTCGACGAAGCTCGAACAGCTTCCGCGGCCACGGCCAGCGACCACACCGTGTCGTACGCCCACAGCCCGTAGACGGTGGGCTCCGTCACGTTGGAGTTCACGCTCTCCTGGTGATACTGCCGCCGCCACCGCGCCTTGAAGCCCTGGAGTTTCGTGGTATTGCGAACGTAAGGCCTGATGCCAAGCGCGCCGCGCATGATGCGGGCGGCGGCCGGACCCTCGAGATCGACGAGGTCGGTTAGGCCGTAGGTGGTGATCCACACGTACCCCTCTCCCATCATTCCTTCTTCCTGTGCGGTGGAGAAGAGCCGGAAGGCCAGAGAGTACGACATGTGGACCACGAACACCCTCGTCCTGCTCCGGCTCAGCTTCTCGAGCTCCGCAAGCACAAGCCGTCGATCCGCGGTGGCCGACAGAGGGATCATGCTCCGGTTGGGGACATCAACGCCGACTTCTTGCAGGGCGTCGATGAGATGAGGCACAATGGAGGCGCCGTAATCGGAGTCTTCGTACACGGGAACGACTTCCCGCCAGCCGAAGGCTTCGACGAGGGACGCGATGGCTTGGGCTTGAGAGGAATCATTCCACGCGGTGCGGATGAAGTATGGGTTCTGAGAGGAGGACATGGTTGGACTCGTTGCAGAGAAGGAGATGATGGGCACCTGAGCTTTATCTCCAAGATTTGCTACAAACTTGGCTTGTGTCGATGACTGTGGCCCGATGATAGCTTGCACTTGGACATTTTTCAGCAGGTCAAGAGCTGCAATTTAACGCTTTCTTCAAGTTAATGTGTGGGGGGAGAAGAATTTGCAGGGCTCATGTTGAGGTACACTACCTGCCGATGCTGCACTGATGGAGGAGTTATCTGCATCTCTCCAGTGGGGAAACAGCCTGGTGGTGTAATCTGGATTTGCTTTGTAGAAATCCTCGACCGCCATGATCATGCAGGTCCTGCTTATGTTCCCAATCCATGTCTCCGGCTCTAAGATCACACCCACGTCGAACTGAGCCGCAAGAGCTCCTCGAGGCCTGTAGCTTAAACACGAAGACAGCAGCAGGAGGAGAAGAGCAGGAAGAAGAGAAGGGAGACGGAGATGGAATGCACTCCTCATCTTCTCTCTCTCTCTCTCTACGAGAAGTTCGTTGCCGTGGAAAGAAGGGAAGGGATCTCAGGCAACGGGGTGTTCTCGTTATCTTGATGCAGTTGGTCAAAGTCAATGTCGTCTTCTGGCTGGGAAGTCCAAATTTACACGCTCCGCCGGTTGTCGTCGGGTGGTTTTCTGCTCCGCTTCTCTCCACGAGGATAGCTGAATAAACGCGGAATTTATTATTTATATATATATAGTTGAGATTTAACGCCCATGTCGTACGTAATCAATCGCCAATGTAACATTCATGGTGGCGGATTTGATGCTAAACCAGTCGGTGAAGTGGATTCCTTCCATGAGAAGATCAAATGAAGTGCAAATATTTAACGAAACCAACCAATCCTCTGACTTTTCTTCGCATTTCCGAACCGCGTAAAGGAGAAGTCCATCCATGGAATTTATGAGATGGACAAAGAAGTCAAATCATTACGCGTACGTCGACAAAGCCATCTAATGCAGATGAATGATTTGTGGCTGGCCAAAGTTCTCAAGGTATCATCTCCTACCTTTTTCAGCACCTTCGCCGGAGGAGAAGCCGGATGATTATAGTAAAATAAAATAATTTATAACAATGTAAACGATAAAAAGTAAATATAAATTAATTTTTATAATGGTTCGATCATCCGACTTACGTCTACTACTGATAGGGGTATTAAGTATGACGAGACACCTGGTCTTCGGTCGTACACCCGGATGACGTCATCGCCCCTCCTGCGCTCCATAACACCCGCGATTTGACCGCCCGACGTCGCTTCTCCTCAGCATCGCCCCAACTACTCCCCAAGTTGACCACGGCACCGACCTGCGAGGTCAGGCCCGTACGCCACTTGCGATCGGAAGCATGCCCTCCGTCCGACCTATTTAACCCGAATGTAAGACAGAGGGAGGAGTGGGAGAGCGATCTTTCGAGGACCTTTATTCCTCGGATCTCTTTCCGGGACCCTTTCTTTTCTTGAACACTCGAGAGGTGAGTAGACTCAACACCCGCACTTCTCTGGGAACTCGTGACGGCCAAGATCGGCAGGCGTCGGAGGGGTCGGAGCATCCGACCCGCCTACTGCTGCAGTCTCGTTCGACGTCCGAGCGTGCCGCTTTTCGAGGAGCCGGCCGGGAGGCGGAGCAGAGCCATCGACGGCCCGAACTGCATCGAGACGCGACCCCGGTTTCCGGATTCCGCGCGTGCGCCCGGGGTCACGGTAAAAAGTTGTTTCCCCTAACAGATTGGCGCTAGAAGGAGGGCCTCTATCGAAGGTCCACCTGCTCCGCCCTGAACGACATGGACGAAAGGTCGCTTCCGGGTGGCACCTCGGCGGAGGTCCCACTGACCTCCGAACCCTGGAGGGACGATCTGTCGCAACCATAGATCGCCATCTGGAATATATTTAGCGACGCCGGGCTCTACCCGACAAGTCGGGTTCCACCGCTCCCCACCGTCACGGTGGAGGCTTTTCAGGACCTTTCCCAACAGTGTCGGACCACGGCAATCTTGTCCTGTGTGTCCTCCCCGCCTACTCCAGGAGGCGACAGACCCGACCCTCCAAGGGCCGGAACCTCTTCCCCGGCATCATGAGGCGATACCGTCGGTGCTATTTTCCCCGGCCTCCCGCCGGGTTCAGGACGGAACC
This sequence comes from Musa troglodytarum, assembly GCA_023547065.1. Taxonomy (NCBI): domain Eukaryota; kingdom Viridiplantae; phylum Streptophyta; class Magnoliopsida; order Zingiberales; family Musaceae; genus Musa; species Musa troglodytarum. Next base: position 374,562 of record CP097511.1, on the reverse strand, counting down.
CAGGCTCTTGAAAACCTGGACGTCCCGCCTGAACTCGAGGCGGTATCTTCAGACTCGACGGACCTATTTCCGGGCTCGATCCGGTCCATCGCACAACGCCCGAGGAGGTGCAAAGGGACGTCCGCAAGTCCAAAGAAGAGCAGAGGAAGTGTCCCACCGGGAGTCCCGCCGCGACATACGGGAATACCGGTGCCCTTGAACTTCCGTCTCCCTCCCTCGACCTTTATGATGGAGCCAGTGATCCAGCCGACCACGGCGCCGCCTTCCGGGCTCAAATGGCCCTATATGGAACTTGGACGCCTTGATGTGCAGGGCGTTCCCCACCACGTTGAAAGGATCCGCCCGTACGTGGTACGGTACCTTAAAAAGCGGGTCGGTAACATCCTTTGAACAGCTCGCCAAGGACTTCGAGCTACGCTTTTTGGCGTTTGCGCGACCAAAGCCTTCTGTCGCACTCCTCCTGGGTTTGAAGCAAAAGGAGGACGAACCCCTCTCCCACTTCGTGCGAAGGTTCACCACGGAGGTACGGGAGTTATCGGATGCTCACCCATCGTTATTGGTGCAGGCATTCATGATGGGGCTGCGACCGTCGGGGTTCTGCTGGTCCCTGGTGGAGCGACCCCCCGCGTCTATCGCGGAAATGTTTCAGGCGAGTCAATACATGGCGGCCGAGTCACGGATGTCGGGAGGAAGGAAGAACGACCGAGGGGCCTCCTAATCCATCCCGATCGGGAACGACAACTAGGCGAGAGACCCCCCACCAAGGGCGCCGCATGGGCCACCCCGACCCATACGCGCCCGAGCCGCCACCTCCCCCCTTGAAGGCGTCTCGGACGCAAATATTCCTCCAAATAAAGGAGCGGGGAATGCTCAGGCCGCCCCCCCAGATGAAGGGCCGGCGACAGCTGGCCGATAGCACCCGGTATTGCCGCTTCCATCGGCAAAACGGACATGACACGGAGCAATGCTACGATGAGCGACAAATTGAAGAGGCGATCCAAGAGGTCACCTCGATCAATACCTCCAGATCCGCGGGCACCATCCTCGCGCCCAAGGCGGCCGAGCAACACATCGACGTGATCACGGGGACCCGCCATTGGAGGACATAGCGCCGGTCGAAGGGCTTACGCCCGAGCCGTGCGACCGGGAATATCACCCTCCTCCGAGCCGAGATCACATTCCCCTCGGGGATATGGGAGCAACAGAGCATGACGATGCGCGTGGTGTGTCGACCAACGACAGTCCGACGGATTATGGTCGACATCGGCAGCTCGACATCCTCTACTTCGAGGCCTTCAAGTTGGGGTTGCGAAGGAAGCCACGAAGCCTTTGCACTCGGCGCTCACCGGCTTCATCGGCGACTCGATCTCGCCGCTGGTGCGGTAACCCTACCATTGACCCTCGGCGATTCCCGAAGGCCAAAACTCTGCGGTAACTTTTCGGTGGTCGACCTTCCCATCGACAACGCCATCCCGGGCCGACCCACCTCAACAGCTAAGGGCCGTTCTATCCACATACCACCGGACGGTTCCCACCACGGGAGTCGGGAGGTGCGGGAGATCCTCAGAGTCGCACGGTGTTACTTGACGGCGACTGGTAAGAGGAAAAGGCCGGAACCGCCTCGAAGACCCACGCGGACGCAGCGCCGACCGAGCATCCCGAGCCGACACAAACCCGCGGGTTAATATTCCGCTGCAAGATGACCGTCCGTCGGATCGGGATCGGCCCGACTGATAATCAAGAGCGGGCGCAGCTCACCTCCTCCAGTGAAAGCGCCGATGTCTTCGCCGATACCGCCGACCTCCCGAATCGACTCAAGTCGCCAACACCATCTACACATTTCTCGACCGCTTCGGTGAGACAGAACCCCGGCCTCACCCTCGAGCGCCAACAAGTCGTGCGAAGGAAGTCGGGCTCTTGGCGTCGACTTCATTGAGGTCCGGTACTCTCGGCCCAATGTAGTCCTCGTCCAAGAAGCCTAATGGAAGCTGGAGGATGTGTGTTGACTACACCGATCTAAATCGTGCTTGCCCAAGGATTGCTTCCCCTACCGGGATCGACCAACCGGGTCGACTCAACCTGGTACGCCCGCTTCTCCTTTATGGACGCCTACTCGGTTACAACCAGATCCGGATGGCCCCGAGGATCGGCAACATACTGACCTTCCACACACCCCAAGGAGCCTACTTCTACAAAGTTATGCCATTCGGTTAAAGAATGCGGCGCCACCTACCAAAGGATGGTGAACAAGGTGTTCGCGGTAAATAGGGCGAAACATGGAGGTATACGTTGACGATATGATCGTGGTCGCAGTGGGCTGCACACCTCGTCGACTTGCGGGAAACCTTCTCTACGCTGAGAAGACACGGGATGCGCCTTAATCCGGCCAAGTGCGTCTTCGGCGTGACATCGGGGAAGTTCCTCGGGTTTATCATACACGAGAGAGGAATTGATGCCAACCCCGAGAAGATCCGAGCTCTCACCGACATGAGATCTCCGAGTACAGTAAAGGAGCTTCAGTGCCTTAACGGAAGGATAGCGGCTCTGTCCCGGTTTCTATCCCGGTCGGGAGATAAGTGCCTTCCTTTCTTCCGAGTCCTCAAAGACCCAAAGAACTTCCAATGGACGGCAGAATGCGAGGAAGCCTTCGCAGGCCTGAAGCAGCACTTATCCGAGCTACCCCGACTTACCTCGGTGTCTGCGCCGGAAAAACTTACCCTCTACCTCGCGGCATCTCAGCATGCAGTGAGCTCGGTGCTTGTGAAAGAAGCCCCCGATGCGCAACACCCGATTTACTACACCAGACCACGTCTTTGCGTGGGCGAGCAGCGCTATCCTCCCATTGAAAGGTCGGCATTGGCACTTGTGCTAGCGGCCCTGGAAGCTACGCCCCTACTTCCAAGCCCATACGATTGAGGTATTGACCGACCAACCTGCGTCAAGTTCTTTCTAAGTTTGGCGTAGCGACGATGCGTCTCCTAAAGTGGTCGGTGGAGCTATCCGAGTTCGACCTCTGCTACAATCCGAGAACAGCCGTCAAGGCCTAGGCCTTGGCCGATTTCATCTCGGAGTTGACACCACCGGTAGCAGAAAGCGTTGAGCAAATCCACCGAGACAGGATGCTGCACGTGGATGGGTCTTCGGCTCGAGGAGCCACGACTCATTCTCGAGAACCCCGGACACGCTTTCGAGCGTTCCCTCCGCGTTTCGCGGCCACAAACAATGAGGCGAATACGAGGCGTTGTTGGCGTGCCTCCGTTTGGCGGCGAGATACAACTAGGAGCAATCCACATTCTCACGGATTCCCAACTTGTCGCCGAGCAAGTTGGTGGAGAGTATCGGCGCGGGACTCGACCATGTCCAGGATACCGACCGAGGTAAAAGCCCAAACTTCTAACTTTCCACGCTTCACTCTGTCCATGGTGCCCAGGTCCCAACGAGCGGGCAGACCAGCTCGCGAAATTGGCCTCGGGAGCCGATCCAGAGGAACATCCCGAGGTCGAAGAGCTGACACACCGGTCGGTGACCGTCATGGAGATCGGGGACCCCAGAGTCTCGACCACCCCACCTACGTGGATTCAGGAAATCTTGAAGTACAACGCGAGGATCCGCCAGCGGATGAGGTCAAGGCACGACGGCTCCGCCGAACCCAGGCGTGGTACTGCGAAATTGGCGACCGGCTCTACAAAAGGTCATTTTCCCACCCCCTACTACGATGCTTAGATCCCGATGAGGCGGAAGTGATCTCGCCGAGGTCCACGGCGGGATTTGCGGGGAGCACATGGGCGGCCGAACTTTGGCCTTCAAAATACTACGCGGGGCTATGTGCGCCTACGCTGCACCGAGACGCCAAGGCTTTCGTGCGGCGGTGCGACACTTGCCAGCGCCAGGCCCGCGCCCCGCAGCTCCCTGCGGTCCCGCTCGCCTCCATGGATTGCGCCTGGCCCTTCGCTCAATGGGGAATGGACCTCTTGGGGCCGTTCCCCCCGGCGTCCGGCCAGCGGAGACATATCATCGTGGGGATAGATTATTTCACCAAGTGGGTGGAAGCCGAGCCCCTGGCAACCATTACAGCCGAACGGGTCGAACAGTTCGTATGGAAGAACATCGTGACCGATTCCGATGCCCAACGTTATCATCGCGATAACGGAACCCGGTTCGCACAAAGACTCGGTTCTCGGAGTTCTTCGCGACTTATCATATCGATTGAGGTTTAGCTCGGTGGCCCACCCGGACCAACGGGCCGAGGTGACCAACCGATCTATCTGGATGGACTTAGGAAAAGGACTTTGGAAGCCCGATCGAGTGGGTCGACGAGCTCCGAACATCCTATGGTCTCTGCGGACTACCCGAAGACGGCAGGCGAGTCCCCTACATTGCATTCGGCGTGGAAGCAGTCCTACAAGCCGAGTTGGTCATCCCAACATTCCGGGTGGAGAACTATGAGGAATCCACCTCGGCCCAGGGAGTTCGGGCTGGCCTAGACCTGCTAGAAGAATGCAGGGCCAACGCGCACGTAAAGATGCTGGCATACAACAGGAGTGTTGCCAGGAGTTACAACAAGAAGGTGCGCCCTCGACCCCTCGGGATGGGTGACTTAGTCCTACGCAAGGCGGAAGTAAGCGACCCCGCTCACTCAAGGGGCAAGCTTGCACCTAAGTGGGAAGGCCCCTACCGAGTAATCAAAGTAGTCCGACCGGGAACGTTCCGGCTCGCGACTATGACTGGGCAGCAGTTCCCGAGGACTTGGAACGTCCAGAACCTTAAGAAATATTTTGTTTAAGGACAAAACGGAAGTAAGTCAATACCAGACTCAGGCCATTAGAAAGAAGTCGAAGATTGTATTAAGAAGGCAAATTTGTATTACCAAAAGGTTTGGATTACAAAATGGGCCCCTAGTGGGGAAAGAAGTATTACAAAAACAAGAAGACCCCTCCAAAAGAAGAAAAGAGGTCTTGAGGCCGCAGCTTCGGGAAGGCTATCGTCGAACGGAACCTCGCCAGGCATGTCGACCCCATGATCTTCAGGGCATGAGACGAAGGGATTCTCCTCGACCATCGAGCCTGGAGGACATGCTCGGAACGGGCCAGGGCAACCTTGTACCCATACTCGTACGACACACGGCCCGTCCGGTCCAGGCCGAGGAGGAAGCCCTCCGACTTCTTGTAAGCGTCGGCGCCTCCGGTCCTTCTCGGCCGACTCCGCCCGCGCGGCAAGGGCTTCCCCGTGGCCTTGACTCGGCCTCCTCGAGGTCAGCTTGGCGGCCAATTCAGAAGCCTCCTTCATCCGGAGGCGGTTCTCCAGCTTCTCCATCCGGAGGCGATCCGGCCTCGCCGAGGCGGCCTCCAGCTCGGCGGTCGAGCGCGACTTTCCGCGCCATGTCCGCCGCGTTGCTCGGCGGCGAACGCCTGGTCCCGACTCGGGCTTCTCGGTGGCGGCACAACTCAAGTTGCGCTCGCCCAGACCATGCACCAAGCGACCGGAGTCATGCACCCGGTCGAGGAGGGCCGTGGTGTAGTGGAGATTCGCACGGCGAGGAGAAAGAGCTGAAAGTGATGAGCGAGCTCAGCCAAGAAGATACACGCGAGACGGTGCTTACCCACAACACCGACTTGGCGATCAGCGCTTCCAAGGGGAGGGTGTATAGATCCCGAGCCACGTCGGGATGGAGCGCCCCCCGGAGGTAGCTGGCCGAGGGCTCTCCCCCGACCCACACCTTGTCCCCTCGGGACAGACCATGCCACCGGCCACGAGAGGGTCGCTTAGCGGCCCCGAAGGACCTCCCCATCACTCGGGAAAGGAACGGTGATCCTTCCCCGACGTGACCAACAGTCCTTCATGGTGGAGGACGCTGGCCCTTCCTGCGTCCCCGTCGGGCGGCACTCTCGCAGGTGGAGGTTCCCGTCGTTCGGACGCCGGCGGCACGCGGCGTCTCGAGTTCACCACGTCCTTGGCCTTAGCCTTTTTCTTCGGGCGCCCCTCCTCAACGGTGCGCGGGGAGCCACCCCCCGCCCGCTTAGAGACCGCCGGAGAGCGCGGAGACGGTCCCCTTGGAGCACCCGAGTCATGGAAGGACCGCAGGTTCACCATCCCTGCAAAGAACAACAGATGTGTCAGAAGCTAGAGTATGGCAGCAATCCTAAAAGAGGCGAGACAACGACGGCCTACCCCGAGAGCGCGGACTTAGTCCGGCCTCCACGAGCCACTGCTCCGACATGTTGCGGATGGCTTGCGAGGAAGGGAGGATTACCCTCAGCTGCTCGAGGTGAGCGCGCTCCTCGGCATTGAGCTTCGGGGCAGCATTATCGATGGTTCTAGACGACCATCGAACCCCGAAACCCCAGTCCTTTTGGCACTGGACAAAAAGCGCCTCTTCCACCCTTTGTTGTGGTGGGCGCGCTAACCGGAACCACAGGTCGTGCGGCCGAAGTATCCTCAGACCCTTGAAGAGGCGAAAGCAGAGAGGAAGAGGTTGCGGGTCGGGCGATGTTGGCGTAATGGCATTCTCGAGAAAGCCACCAAATACCGCCGAGGAGTTGGGAGTTATCCGGGAAGGCAAAATAGGGGAGATGCAGGATACGATGATTGGAGTGCGGGGAAGGCGCAAGCCGCCTCTAGGGCATCGGCGGTCGAGGCAAAGCCCTTGGGAACCGGGTCAAAAGCCGCTGTCCCGCCGTGACGGGGAGGTTGAATCCTCCGGGATGCCGTAGCGCGCCGGAGTATCCCCACCATACGCTCATCCAAGATGGAGTCTTGGTCGTGCGGCCACATTAAGGCCTCTAACGCACGCGCTTCCGCATCCGAGGAAGGTGAAGCGAGGAGATGAAGGGAGAGCGGCGTGGGTTGTGACCGAGGAGGAGGAGGAAGAAGCGAGAGGAAGAGGAAGTGGAAGGAAGACCCATCGCGCACTAACCTATAATGGAAGAAATCGGTGGAAGAAGTTAAAAGGCAGGAGCCTATGGGGAAAACTTGAAGGAAGACGGCAGACAAGAGATGAAAACCCCGCTGATAAAGTGATAGAGAGTCGCGAGCACGCTATTTATAGAAAGGGGCCTCGACCTTTCGCCTCCCGAGCGACATGACACGCCACATCGCCCAATAGCATCACATCGGCGATCAAGCGTCGGCGTCATATTAATGAAGAGCGGCGTGTACACCCCGGTAAGAAACTTACCCGCACGCCCGCCTCGATTCCAAAGAACCGCACTATCGCGAGCCATTTTGGCGCACGGCGGTTCGGTTTTCTAGGTCTGAGCGGCTACGACATCGGTATTCGGGCCTTGGCGGCTCGGCCACACACATCCCGAAGGTGATTCGGCGATTCTGGTCTTCTAGGTCTTGAGCGGCAGCTCGACCACTGGTATTCTGGGCCTGGAGCGGCGGCTCGGCCACACACATCCCGGCAGCGGTTGGCGATTACAGTCTTCTAGGTCTTGAGCGGCGGCTCGACCATCGGTATGGGCTGGAAGCGGCGGCGGCCACACATCGAACGCGGTTGGCGATTACAGTCTTCTAGGTCTTGAGCGCAGCTCGACCGTGTCGGCTGAGCGGCGGCTCGGCCACACATCGAGCGGTTGGCTATTCTGTTTCTAGGTCTTGGCGGCTCGACCATCGTATTCTGGGCACGGCGGCTCGGCCACACACATCTAACGGCGGTTGGCTATTAGTTTTCTAGGTCTTGGCAAGCCCGACCATCGGTCTTCGGGCACGGCGGCGGCTTCGGCCACATTTATCGAGCGGCGGTTCGGCTATCATGGTCTTCAGTGTCGTGTCGTGACCTCGACTTGCACCAGACGGGTCGTGGCGAGGGAGGACCTAGCGTGTCTCAACCCCACGACTCGGACGTCGGCTAGCGAGAATCGGCGTCTCCTCGGCCCCTTTATCCCGAACGGCGGTTCGGCTATTCAATTTCGCAGGCCTTGGCGGCTCGGCCACACACACATCGAGCGGCGGTTCTATCATTTCTCGGTCGTGTGCGTGACTCGACCTCTTGCACCAACGACGGGTCGATGGCGAGAGGACCTCTGGCGTCTCAACCCACGACCGGGACGTCGGCAGCAGCGGAATCGGCGTCTCGACCCCTTTATCGAGCAGCGGTTCGGCTATTCGTTCGCGAGCCTTGGCGGCGGCTCGGCCACACACATCCCGAGCAGCGGTTCGGCTATCATGGTTTCTCGGTCGTGCGTGACCTCGACCCTTGCACCAAAACGACGGGTCCTGGCGAGGAGGACTCGGCGCGTCTCAACCCCGACGACGACGTCGGCAGAATCGCGTCTCTCGACCCCCTTTATCGAACGACGGTTCGGCTATTCTAATTTCGCAGGCCTTGGCGCGGCTCGGCCACACACACATCGAGCAGCGGTTCGGCTATCATGTTTCTCGTGTCGTGTGCGTGACCTCGACCCCTTGCACCAAAACGACGGGTCGGTAACCAGGAGGACCTAGCGCGTCTCAACCCACGACTTGGGACGTCGGCGCGCGAGAATCGGGCGTCTCTCGACCTTTATCCCGAACGACGGTTCGGCTATTCTGGGTTCGCAGGCCTTGAGCGGCGGCTCGGCCACACACACACATCCCGAACGGCGGTTCGGCTATCATGGTTTCTCAGGTCGTGTGCGTGACCTCGACCCCTTGCACCAAAACGACGGTCGTAGCGAGGACTGGCGCGTCTCAACCCACGGCCGACGTCGGCGCAGCGGAATCGGGCGTCTCGACCCCCTTTATCCCGAACGACGGTTGGGCTATTCAATTTCACGAGGTGGCAGCTCGGCCACACACACATCCCGAACGGCGGTTCGGCTATCATGGTTTTCCAGGTCGTGTGCGTGACCTCGACCCCTAGTACCCAACGACGGGTCGAATAGGACTTGACGCCGCCGCTCTTACCTCGAGCTACGCCACCCATTGGTTCAACGCCTAAGCGCGAGTCTCAACCCCGACACGGACGACGGCTTGGCAAACGGAATCGCGCCTCTCGACCATTTATCCCGAACGGCAGTTCGGTGACATGATCTTGAGCGACGGCCGATCATCGCATCCTAGGCCTTGAGCGTGGCTCAAGACTATATCCCAACGACGGTTCTGACTATGGTTTTCGGGTCTTGAGGTTCCTCGACTTCTTTATCCCGAACGGCGGTTCGTACAGGATCTCGAGCTTCTCGATCATCGGTTTTCCGGTCTTGAGCGCGCCGACCCCGTGATCCTCGCAGCGGATTCGGCCAATTATGACACGACACGGTGGAACCGCCGCCCGAGATCTCGGGCCGGCAACTGTGTTCTTCCGAGCAACACCTCCCAATTGTCCCGCAGGAGTGGCTTTTTGAGGGGGGGGTAGTGATAGGGGTATTAAGTATGACGAGACACCGGTCTTCTGGCCAGACACCCGATGACGCCATCGCCTCCCGCGCTCCATAACACCCGCGATGTGACCGCCCGACGCCGCTTCTCCTCAAGCATCGCCCCAACTACTCCCTGTTGACCACGACACCGACCGCGAGGTCGTGCCCAGCACGCCACTTGCAGCATGAAGCATGCCCTCCGTCCGACACTTCCCGCCGGGCATCGAGCTTCGACCTTCCGCGAGCAAGGCCGGAGCCGGCCTGAGCGGCACTTCGAGACCTTGCCGACCCTAACTCGCGCCAACCGCAAAGAGGGCACGCTTTCTGAGAGTTTCTTGGAAATCTCGGTCTATGTTTGAGTTGTTTCTCGCTTCACCGCTTGGCGGCTTTGTTCACGCCTCACATATACTTATCACAGATTAACCGACATCACATAACAACTATTCCCTTGGTTATTTACATGTAATGACATGGCATATATTGTTATTCTTTAATGATCTCGACTGAGATGACCTCCCGATGACAACTTCAACGTATATATAATCGCTTACTCGCATTCTTGATCGTGCATCATAGATCTACCGCAATTGAGAATCATCATGATGTGGTCACGTGATAGGGGTATTAAGTATGACGAGACACCGGTCTTCTGGTCCGACACCCTGATGACGCCATCGCCTCCCGCGCCCCATAACACCCGCGATTTGACCGCCCGACGCCGCTTCTCCTCAAGACGCCCCAACCACCCCAGTTGACCACGCACCGACCGCGAGGTCGTGCCCAGACGCCACCGCGCATAGCCGGAAGCATGCCCTCCGTCCGACCTATTTAAGCCTAATGTAAGACGGAAGGATCTTTTCGAGGAAGATCTTTTCCTCTCGAACCTCTTGGATCTCTCCAGACCCTTTCTTTCAAGACTCCGAGAGGTGAGTAGACTCAACACCCCGCAATTCTCTCTGGGAACTCCGCCACGGCCAAGATCGACTTTGGCGCCGAGGGGTTTCGGGCGGAGCATCCGACCCGCTTTGCCGCAGGTCACGCTTCGACGTCCGAGGAGCCGCCTTTCGGAGGAGCTCGGAGGCGGAGCAGAGCCATCGACGTTCAACTGCATCCGAGACGCACCCTGCTTCCGGATTCGCGCGCACGCCCGGGTCACGTAAAAGTTGTTTCTAACAGATTGGCGCTAGAAGGAGGGCCTCTCGCCGGCGACCACCGCCTCCGCCTCTTAACGACACATGGACGAAAGGTCGCTTCCGGCTGGCACCTTCGCGGAGGTCCCACAGACCTCTGAACCCTGGAGGGACGACCCTGCCGCAACTATAGATCGCCATCGAATATATTTAGCGACGCTGGCTCTACCCGCCAAGTCGGGTTCCACCGCTTCCCACCGCCACGGGTGGAGGCTTTTCAGACCTTTCCCAACATGTCCGACTCGGCAAGTACCGCCTGTGCTGTCCTCCCGCCTACTCCAGAGGCGCAGAGCCGACTCTCCAAAGGCCGGAACCTCTTCCCAGCATCATGAGGCGATACCGCCAGCACCATCTTCTCCAGCTCCCGCCGGTTCAGGACGGAACCCGCTCTTGAAAATCGACGCCCCGCCGAACTCGAGGCGGTGTCTTCGCACTCGACGGACCTATTTCGGCTCAGATCCTGGCCCATCGCACACCGGAGGAGGTGCAAAGGGACGCCCGCAAGTCCAAAGAAGAGCAGAGGGAAGTGTCCCACCGGGAGTCCTCGTCACAAATGACATACGGAATACCTGCCCTTTGAACTTCCGCTCTCCTCCATCGACCTTTATGATGGAGTCGTGATCCACCATCACGCCGCCGCCTTCCGGCTCAAATGGCCCTATATGGAACTTCTGACGCCTTGATGTGCGTATGCCCCACCACGCTTGAAAGGATCCGCCCGCATATGGTACAAGACCTTAAAAAGCCGGTCGGTAACATCCTTTGAACAGCTCGCCAAGGACTTCAAGCTACGTTTTCTGGCGTATGCTCGACCAAAGCCTTCTGTCGCACTCCTGGGTTTGAAGCAAAAGGAGGACGAACCCCTCTCCCACTTCGTTCGAAGGTTCACCACGGAGGTACGGGAGTTATCGGACGCTCACCCATCGCTTATTGGTGCAGGCATTCATGATGGGGCTCACCGCCGAGATTCTCCGGTCCTTGGTGGAGCGACCGCGCGCCCATCGCGGAAATGTTTCAATGGCGAGTCAATACGCGGGCGCCGAGTCCTCGGATGTCGGGAAGGAAGGAAGAACGACCGAGGGGGCCTCCTAATCCATCCCGATCGGAACGACAACCAGGCGGAGGCCCTCACCAAGGGCGCCGCATGGGCCACCCCGACCCATACGCGCCGAGCCGCCACCTCCCTTGAAGGCGCTCTGACGCAAATATTCCTCCAAATAAAGGAGCTGGGAATGCTCGTGCCGCCTCGCATGAAGGGCCGGGCGATACCGGCCGATAGCATCTGCGTATTGCCGCTCCATCGCAAATGGACATGACACGAGCAATGCTACGAGTAAGCGACAAATTGAAGAGCCGATCCAAGAGGTCACTCGATCAATACCTCCAGATCCGCGGCACCATCCTCGCGCCGACGGCCCTTGGCCGAGCAACACATCGACGTGATCACCGGGGACCCGCCACCGAGGACATAGCGCCGGGTCGGCGGGCTTACGCCCGAGCCGCGCGACCGGGAATATCACCTCCTCCGAGCCGAGATCACATTCCTCAGGGGATATGGGAGCAACAGAGCATGACGATGCGCCGTGGTGTCGGCCCGAATTGCCAACGCACAGTCCGACGGATTATGGTCGACATCGGCAGCTCGGCCGACATCCTCTACTTCGAGGCCTTCGGTTGGGGTTGCCGGCGAAGCCCTTTTGCACTGGCGCCACCGCTTCATCGCGACTCGATCTCGCCATGGGTGCGGTAAATCCTACCATTGACCCTCGGCGATTCCCCGGCCAAAACTCACTGGTAACTTTTCCGTGGTCGACTCCCATCGCAGATAACGCCATCCTCGGGCCGACTCCACCTCAACAGTGCTAAGGGCCGTTTATCCACATACCACCGGACAAGTTCCCCACCGGGCCGGAGTCGGGAGGTGCGGGAGATCCTCAGAGTCTGACGGTGTTACTTGACGGCGACTCCTAGGTAAGAGGAAAGGCCGAACCGCCTCAAGACCCACGCGGACGCAGCGCCCGACCGAGCATCCCGAGCCGACAAACCCGGCGTTAATATTCACGCTGCAAGATGACCGCCCCGATCGGATACCGGATCGCCCGACCGATAATCAAGAGCGGCGCAGCCATCAGCCTCCTCCAGAAAGCGCCGATGTTTCGCCGATACCGCCGACCTCCCGAATCGACCAAGTCGCCAACACCATCTACACATTTCCCGATCCGCTCGGTGAGACAGACTCGCCTCCTCGAGCGCCAACAAGTCGTGCGTATGAAGTCGATAGTGCTCTTGGCGCCCGACTTCATTGAGGAGGTCCGTACTCGCTGGTCGCCCAATGTAGTCCTCGCCAAGAAGCCTAATGGAAGCCGGAGGATGTGTTGACTACACCGATCTAAATCGTGCTTGCCCGGCGATTGCTTCCTCTACCTAGGATCGACTAACCGGTCGACTCAACCGGGTACGCCCGCTTCTCCTTCATGGACGCCTACTCCTAAGCATAAACTGATCCGGATGGCCCCGAGGATCGGCAACATACAGCCTTCCACACACCCCAAGGAGCCTACTTCTACAAAGTTATGCCATTCGGTTAAAGAATGCAGCGCCACCTACCAAAGGATGGTGAATAAGGTGTTCGCCCGGCAAATAGGGCGAAACATGGAGGTATACGTTGACGATATGATCGTGAAAAGTCGCACAGGGGCTGCACACCTCGACGACTTGCGGGAAACCTTCTCTACGCTGAGAAGACACGGGATGCGCCTTAATCCGCCAAGTGCGCTCGGGCGTGACATCGGGAAGTTCCTCGGTTTATCATACACGAGAGAGGAATTGATGCCAACCCCGAGAAGATCCGAGCTCACCGACATGAGATCTCCGAAGCACAAGAAAGGAGCTTCAATGCCTTAACGGAAGGATAGCGGCTCTGTCCCTGCTTTCTATCCCGGCCGAGATAAGTGCCTTCCTTTCTTCCGAGTCCTCAAAGACCCAAAGAACTTCCAATGGATGGCAAATGCGCGAGGAAGCCTCACGCCCGGGCAAAGACTTATCCGAGCTACCCCGACTTACCCTGTCCGCGCGTAAAAACTTACCTCTACCGGCGGCATCTCAAAGATGCAAAGGAGCTCGGTGTTTGTGAAAGAAGCCCCGATGCGCAACACCCGATGATTTACACCACCACGCGTGCGTGGGCCGAGCGCGCTATCCTCCCATTGAAAGGTCGGCATTGGCACTTGCGCTAGCGGCCCTGAAGCTACGCCCTACTTCCAAGCCCATACGATTGAGGTATTGACCACCAACCTCGCCAAGTTCTTTCTAAGTTTGACGAGCGTATGCCTCCCAAAGTGGTCGGAGCTATCCGTTCGACCGCTACAAGCCGAGAATGCCATCAAGGCCTGTGCCTTGGCCGATTTCATCTCGGAGTTGACACCACCGGCGTAGAGAGCGCTGAGCAAATCCACCGAGACCGGATGCTGCACGTGGATGGGTCTTCCACCTGTGGAGCCACCGACTCATTCGAGGATCCCGACGGACACGCCGAGCCGCTCCTCCGCTGCTCGCGCCACAAACAATGAGGCCGAATACGAGGCGCCGCTGGCGTGCCTCCGCTACCGAGATGCAACTAGGAGCAATCCACATTCTCACGGATTCCCAACTTGTCGCCGAGCAAGTTGGTGGAGAGTATCGCGCGACTCGACCATGTCCAGACACCGACCGAGGTAAAAGCCCAAACTTCTAACTTTCCACGCTCACTGGCCCAGTGGTGCCTGTGTCCCAACGAGCGCGCATCACCGCGAAATTGGCCTCGGAGCCGATCCAGAGGAACATCCCGAGGTCGAAGGAGCGACACACCTGGCCGGTGGCCATCATGGAGATCGGGGACCCGAGTCCCACCACCCCACCCACGTGGATTCGTGAAGCATCAAGTACAAACGCGAGGATCTCGCCACGATGAGGTCAAGGCACTGCGCCCACGAACCCAGCGTGGTATCGCTAAATTGGCGACCGCTCTACAAAGGTCGCTTTCCCACCCCTACTACGATGCTTAGATCCCGATGAGGCGGAAGTGATTCTCGCCGAGGTCCATGGAGGGATTTGTGGGGAGAACATGGTGGCCGAACTTTGGCCTTCAAAATATCGCGCCAGTATTATTATCGCCTACGCCGCACCGAGACGCCAAGGCTTTGGCGGTGTGCGACACTTGCCACAGCCCGCGCCCGCAGCCTCCTCGCGTCCCGCCGCCCATGGATTGCGCCTCGCCCTTCGCCAATGGGGAATGGACCTCTGGGGCCGTTTCCTCGGCCCGCCAATGGAGACATATCATCGTGGGGATAGATTATTTCACCAAGTGGGTGGAAGCCGAGCCTCGGCAACCATTACACCGAACGGGTCGAATCAGTCAGATGGAAGAACATCGTGACCCGATTCGGTCGCCTAACGTTATCATCACCGATAACGGAACCCGGGCCACAAAGACTCGGCTTCGGAGTTCTGCGCGACTTATCACATCCAGCTGAGGTTTAGCTCTGCGGCCCACCCCGCACCAACGGGCTCGCCGAGGTGACCAACCGATCTATCCCCGGATGGACTTAGGAAAGGACTTCGAAGCCCGACGAGCTGGGTCGACGAAGCTCCCGAACATCCTATGGTCGTGGATCATCCCAAGACGCCGAGTCCCCACACCGCATTCGGGCGTGAAGCCCTACCAGAGTTGGTCATCCCAACATTCCGGTGGAGAACTATGAGGAATCCACCTCGTGGAGTTCGCTGGCCTAGACCGCTAGAAGAACGCAGGCCAACGCAAGACGTAAAACCGCGCATAAAGAGTGTTGCCCGGAGTTACAACAAGAAGGTGCGCCGACTTCTGGATGGGTGACTTAGTCCCACGCAAGGCAAGTAAGCGACCGCCACTCAAGGGGCAAGCTTGCACCTGGGAAGGCCCCTACCGAGTAATCAAGTAGTCCGACCGAACGTTCGGCCGCGACTATGATCGGGCAGAAGCCTCGAGGACTTGGAACGCCAACCTTAAGAAATATTTTGTTTAAGGACAAAACAGTAAGTAAGTCACTGCATCTCATTAAAGAAGTCGAGATTGTATTAAGAAGGCAAATTTGTATTACCAAAAGTTTGATTACAAATGGGCCCCTAGTGGGGAAAGAAGACAAAAACAAGGGAAGACCCTCCAAAGAAGAAAAGAGGTCTTCGCCGCAGCCTTCGGAAGGTCGTTGCCGAACGGAACTCGCGCATCACTCGATCTTCGGGCATGACGGCGGATTCTCTCGACCATCGAGCCTCGAGGACATGCTCGAACCGGGCCAGGCAACCTTGTACCCATACTGCAACACCCCCGTCCGGCCCAGCCGAGGAAGCTCCGACTTCTTGTAAGCGACTACCTCGGCCCTTCTCCGGCCGACTCTTCCGCCGCAAGGGCTTCGGCGCAGCCGGCCTCCTCGAGGTCAGTTGGCCAATCGCCTCCTTCATCCGGAGGCTTCTCCTTCTCCGTCCGGAGCGCAGCCCGCCTCCATGCCATCGCCCGACGTTGCGGATGGAGGAAGGGAGGATTACCTCACCGCCGAGGTGAGCGCGCTCGGCGTTGAGCAGCAGCATTATCGATGGTTCGACCACCATCACCCCCAAAACCCCCCCTTTGGCACCGACAAAAAGAAGCGCCTCTTCCACCTTTGTTATTGTGGGGCGCCAACCCGAACCCCGGTCGGCGCGTGAAGTATCCCCACTTGAAGAGGCAAAGCAGGAGAGGAAAGGTTGCGGGTCGGCGAGCATGTTGGTAATGGCATTCTCAGAAAGCCACCAAATACCGCCAGAGTTGGGAGTTATCCGGGAAGGCGAAATACGGGAGATGCAGGATACGATGATGCGGGAAAGCCCTAGGGCATCGCGCCGTGGCAAAGCCCTGGGAACCGGTCAAAGCCCGCCGTCCCGCTTCAGCCGAGGTTGAATTCTCCGGATGCCGAGCCGAGTATCCCCACCATACGCCATCCAAGATGGAGTCTTGGTCGTGGCGCCACATTAAGGCCTCTAACGCACGCCGCTCGTGATCCGAGCCGAAGCAGAGAAGGGAGAGCGCGACGTGGTTGTGACCGAGGGGGAGGAGGAGGAAGAAGGAGGAAGAGGAAGTGGAAGGAAGACCCATCGCGCACTAACCTATAATGGAAGAAATCGGGAAGAAGTTAAAAGGCACCGAGTATGGGGAAAACAAGGAAGACGACTATAGACAAGAGATGAAAACTCCACGATAAAGTGATAGAGAGTCACGAGCACGCTATTTATAGAAAGGGGGCTCGACCTTTCGCCTCCCGAGGCAAGTGAGATGACACCGCCACACGCCCAATAGCATCACATCGGCAAGCGCCGGCCATATTAATGAAGAGACGTACACCCCCGTAAGAAACTACCCCGCACGCTCGATTCCAGAATCGCGACATCGCGAGCCGCGCACACCGCGGTTCGGTTTTCTAGGTCTTGAGCAAGAGAAAAGCAGCGAGCGCGGCCGGCCATTACACATCCCGGCACGCGCGATTCTGGTCTTAGGTCTTGAGCGCACCACCGTATTCGTCGAGCGCGGCCACACATCCCGAACGCGCCGCGATTCGCCTAGGTCGAGCAGCAGCCGACCATCGTAGCTCGAGCGCGCTCGCCACACATCGAACGGCGGTTCGCGATTTCGCCTTCTAGGTCTTGAGCAGGCTCCATCGGTATTCGTAAGCGCGGCTCGACACACATCCCGAACGCGGTTCGGCGATCTCGTCTTCTAGGTCGAGCAGCAGACCATCGTATTCGGGCCCGAGCGGCGACTCGGCCACACATCCCGAACGCGCGGCGATTCTCGCTTCTAGGTCGAGGACGACCATCGATTTCGGGCGAGCGCGCTCGCCACATCCCAACGATTCGTCGCGATTCGAGGTCTTGAGCAGTGACCATCGGTATTCGGCCTTGACGGCTCGCCACACACATCCGAACGGCGGTTCGATCGTTTTAGGTCTTGAGCAACACCGACCACCGTATCGCTCGACGCCACACATCCCGAACGGCGTTCGGCGAGTTTTCTAGGTCTTGAGCGACCATCGGTCTTCGGGCGAAAGGCTCGACATTTATCCCAACGAGCTTATCATGGTTTTCGTCGATGACGCACCAAAACGACGGGTCGGTAAGGGTGAGGACCCAGTGCGCCTCAACCCCGACCGACGTCCTTGGCAACGGAATCGCGCCTCTCGACTTTTATCCCGAACGCGTTCGACTATTCGGTTTCGGAGCGAGCGGCCACACACATCAACGGCGCTATCATGGCTCGTGTCGTGCGTGACTCGACCCTTGCACCAAAACGACGGCGGGTGGTGGAGGACCAGCGCGCCTCAACCCCCGATTTCCGACGTCGCATAACGGAATCGGGCGCCTCGACTATCCCGAACGACGCCGCTATTCGTGTCACGCCCAGCGCGCCACACACACATCCCGAACCAGTTCGCTATCATGGTTTTTCGTCGTGGTGCGTGACTCGACCCTCTAGTACCCAACGACGGTCGAATAGTGGACTTGACGCCGCCTTACTCGAGCCGTCACCCATTGGTTCAACGCCAAGCGCGAGTCTCAACCCCGACACGACGACGGCTTGGCAATGGGAGCGCCTCTCGACCATTTATCCCGAACGGTCGCAGACATGGTCTTGAGCGACGCTCGATCATCGATCCTAGGCCTTGAGCTGGCTGACTATATCCCGAACGACGCTCGCGGACTATGGCTTTCTGGTCTTGAGGTCTCGACTTTATCCCGAACGACGGTTCGGCCACAAGATCTCGAGCTTCCTCGATCATCGCTTTTTCTCTTGAGCGCGCCACCCGTATCTCGCAAAGGATTCGGTCAATTATGACACGACACGGTGAACCGCCGCCCGAGATCTCGCCGCGTGTTCTTCCGAGCAACACCTCCAAATTGTCCCGCAGAGTGGCTTTGAGTAGTGATAGTATTGGTACGACACCCGTTCTGGTCGATAACCGATGACGCCATCGCCTCTCGCGCTCCATAACACCCGATTTGACCGCCCGACGCCGCTTCTCTCAAGACGCCTCAACTACTCGCTGACCACAAGACCGACCGCGAGGTCGCCCGTGACGCCACTTGCAGACATGGGAAGCATGCCCGTCCACCTATTTAACCCGAACAGTAAGACAGAGAGGATCTCACCTTTCTCGAGGACCTCTTCCCCGGATCTCTTCCGCTCTTTTAAGACGAGAGGTGAGTAGACTCAACACCCCGCACTTCTCTCTGGGAACCCGCCGACGGCCAAGACCGATGGCCGGAGGGGTCGCGTGAGATCCGACCGCCGCGTCTCTCGACCCGATGCCGCGTCGAGGAGCGCCGAGGCGGGAGGAGCCATCGACGCCCAACGCACGAGACGACCGCTGATCCGCGGGGCGCCTCACGTAAAGTTGTTTCTAACACCGTAGCCGAGTGCCGAGTGGGCCGGCTTCTTCGCAACCCCAACTTCAAAAGGCCTCGAATGGATGTCACGAGCCGCTCGACCATAATCCCGGACGCGCATTACGGGCCGACACCACCGCCAGCTATCATGCTCGTCACGCCCCCGAGAGCGGACTGCTGAGGAGGGTGGTATTCCGAACGGCGCGCATAAGCTCTTCGCCGCTATGCCCTCCAACGCGACTCGAATCACGCTGCTGCCGCAGGCCTTCGACGCAGATGGCCGCGATGCCGGAGGTACCGCTAAGGCCTCTTCGATCGCCAATTTGTCGCCTGGCTCGCCCGATCATGTCGGCTTTGCCGGCGGAAGCGCAATACCATATGTCGCCGCCTCTCGCCTTCCTCTTCATCGAGCGGCCCGAGCTTCCCCGCCTCTTTATCCGAGGAATATTTGCCGAGACGCCTTGTGGCTCGCGCCTCCTGTGGCCACGCGCGCCCGGGACTCGCATTCGTTTCCCGCGGATGCATTAGAATGCCCTCTCTTTTTCCTTCCATCCAGACTCGCCGCCACATATTGACTTGCCCTGAAACATCTCCGCGATGGACGCTCGCCCACCATGACCAGAAACTCGGCCGAGATCTCGCCGCATTAATGGCGGGGTGAGCTCCGATAACTCGCATCCTAAACTCACCGCAGAGGCGCTTTCTTCCGCAAACCAAGGAGAGGGCGCTTTGGTCGCGCACGCCAAAAACAGTCAAGTCCGCGGCGACCGTCAAATGATGTCATCGCCCGCTAAGGTGCCGTACCACGAGTGCGGGATCCTTAGCGAAACGCCGCACATCAAGGCCCGAGGTTCCATATAGGCCATTTGAGCCCGAGCCGCCGTGGTCCTTCACCGACCCATCATAGGTCGGAGGGGAGACGAAAGTTCAAGGCACCGGGTATTCTCGCATGTCGCTCGTTAGGAAATAACTTTACCGTGACCGGGCGAGGCGCGAATCCGAAACCGGGGTCGCCTCGCACGGTTCGCCCGCCGATGGCTCGCCCCGCCTCCCGACCGCTCTCTCCGAAGGCGCGCCCGGGACGCCGAGACGTGACTGCAGCAGGGTGATGCCCGCCCACCCTCCGACGCCTGCCGGGCTGGCCCGCCGCGAGTTCCGAGAGCGGGGTGTTCGAGCCCTCACCTCTGAGTCTTCAAGAGAAAGGGTCCGAAGAGATCGGGAAGAGGTCCTCGATCGCTCCGAAAGATCCTTCTCTCCGAAGATCCTTTCCGCCTTCCGCTCGAAATAGGTCGGACGGAGGGCATGCTTCCCATCGCCGCGCGGAGCACGCCTGACCTCGCAGGTCGGTGCCGTGGTCAACGGGGAGAGCTCGCCGAGGAGAAGCACGCCGCGCCAAATCGCGGTGCTGGAGCGGAGGGCGATGACGCTATCCGAAGCATCGACCGTGTCTGCCATACTTAATCTATCACTACCTCGCCACTCGCGACAATTTGGAGGGTGTTGCCGGCGAACTCGTTGCATGAGATCTCGCGCCGCTTCCACCGCGGTCGTCCATACGACCGAATCTCGCGATACGGTCGAGGCGCCGCCAAGACCCGAAACTGGCGATCGAGGAAGCTCGCTGTGAGCCGCCGCTCGAGGGGGTCGAGCTCGACCGAGCAGGGTCACCGAACCGCTGCTCGATTGCCGAGCCACCGCCAGGCCAGGATGCCGGCGCGATCGGCCGCCGCCACATCGCGGACCGAACCGCCTCGATGGGGCCGAGGAGACGCCCGCCGCTTCGGCCGCCCGAATCGGGTTGAGTCGCGGAGCCCGCTGACAAGGGGAGAGCCGCCGAGGTGGCCGGCAACGTCAAGTCGCACGACCGCCGACTAGGGTCGAGGGTCACGACACGACTCCATGCCAACCGCCACCGATGTGGTCGAGCCGCCGCATGCCTCGGATACGAATGTCCCCGTGCTGGGGTCGAGGAGACACCGATCTGCCAAGCGTCGACGCCCGTCGGGGTTGAGACGCCACAGGTCCTTCCTCGCCATCGACCCCTTCTTTTCTATCGAGGCCACGCATACCCCCAAACCATGTACAAACAATGCTTCTTTTTAATGGCCGAGCCGCCAAGGCCTCGCGAAACAAAATAAACTTGTCTCAAGTCGAGGAGACGCCCATTCGCCGCTGCCGACGTCCTCTTTGAGACGCACTAGGCCTCCTCGCCATCACGCCGCTGGTGCAAGGGGTCGAGGTCACGCTCGCTGACCAAGAGCTAAGCGCCACCCGGGCCTTGTAACTCCGGCAACACTCGCTGTACGCCAAAGATTTTTACGCGCGCGCGCTGGCCCCGCGTTCTTCTAGCGTGCCCAGGCCACCAACCGGGCCGAGGTGGATTCTCATAGTTCTCCACCCGAATGTTGGGATGACCAACTCGGTAGGACTGCTTCACGCCAATGCAGTCAGAGGGGACTCGCCTGCCGCCTTCGGTAGTCCGCAGAGACCATAGGATGTTCGGGAGCTCGCCGACCCACCGATCGGCTTCCAAAGTCCTTTCCTAAGTCCATCCAGATAGACGGCTGGTCACCAGAGCCCGTTGGTCCGGGTGGGCCACCGAGCTAAACCTCAATCGATGTGATAAGTCGCGCAGAACTCCGAAACCGAGGCGACCGGGTTCCGCTTATCGCGATGATAACGCTGGGCGACCGACCGGTCACGATGTTCTTCCATACGAACTTTCACCGCTCAGAATGGTTGCTGGGGCTCGCCACCCACTTGGTGAAATAATCTATCCCCACGATGATATTCTCCGCCGGACGCCGGGAACGCCCCAAGAGGTCCATTCCCATTGAGCGAAGGGCCAGCGCAATCCATGGAGGCGAGGACCGCAGGAGCCGGCGGCGCTCGGCCGCAGTGTCGCACCGCCGCACGAAAGCCTTGGCGCCTGGCAGCAGAGGCCGCACACCGCGCAGATTTTGAAGGCCAAAGTTCGCCACCCATGTGCTCCCACAAATCCCGCCGTGGACCTCGAATCACCGCCTACCCGGATCTAAGCATCGAGTAGGGTGGGAAAACGACCTTTGTAGAGCCGGCCGCCAATTTCGCAGCACACGCTCGTTCGCGGAGCCGCTGCCTTGACCTCATCCGCCGGCAGGATCCTCGCTTGTACTTCAAGATTTCGAATCCACGGTGGGGTGGTCGACCGGTCCCCGATCTCCATGATGGCCACCGACCGTGTCACTCTTCGACCGGATGTTCCTCCGATCGGCCCCGAGGCCAATTTCGCGAGCTGGTCCGCCGCTCGGGACCCGCACCGGACAGAGTGAAGCGTGGAAAGTTAGAGGTTTGGGCTTTTACCTCGGCCAGTATCCGACATGGTCGAGTCCCGCGCCGACATTTCCACCAACTTTCGCAAGTTGGGAATCCGTGAGAATGTGGATTGCCTTAGTTGCATCTCGCCGCCAAACGAGGCTCGCCAACATACCAGATTCGCCTCATTGTGGCCGAAACCGGCGAGGGAACGCCAAAGCGTGTCCGCCGATCCTCCACGAGTCCGCCACGCCTCGAGCCGAAGACCCATCCACGGCAGATCCCTCGGGATTTGCTCAACGCTTCGCTGCGGTGTCAACTCCGAGATGAAATCGCCAAGGCCCGGGCCTTGATGGTCGTTTCTGGCCAGCAGGTCGAACTGATAGCTCCACCGACCACTTTAGAGACGCCCGCCACGCCAAACTTAGAAAGAACTTGACGCAGGGGTTGGTCGGCCAACCTCAATCGTATGGGCTTGAAGTAGGGGCGAGCTTCCGAGCCGCTAGACAAGTGCCAATGCCAGCCTTTCAATGGGAGGATAGCGCCGCGCCCACGCAAAGACGTGGCTGGTGTAGTAAATCGTGTTGCGATCGGGGCTTCTTTCACAAGCACCGAGCTCACTGCATGCTGAGATGCCGCGGTAGAGGTAAGTTTTTACAGCGCGGACACCAGGGTAAGTCGGGGTAGCTCGGATAAGTCTTTGCCAGCGTGAAGGCTTCCTCGCGTCCCGTCCATTGGAAGTTCTTTGGGTCTTTGAGGACTCGGAAGAAAGGAAGGCACTTATCTCGGCCGGGATAGCAGACAGAGCCGCTATCCTTAGTTAAGGCAGAAGCTCCTTTCTACTCGGAGATCTCATGTCGGTGAGCTCGGATCTTCTCGGGGTTGGCATCAATTCCTCTCGTGTATGATAAACCGAGGAACTTCCCGATGTCACGCGAAGCGCACTTGGCGGATTAAGGCGCATCCGTGTCTTCTCGGCGTAGAAGGTTTCCCGCCGTCGGAGTGTGCAGCCTGCGACTTTTCACGATCATATCGTCAGCGTATACCTCCATGTTTCGCCCTATTTGCGGGCGAACACCTTATTCACCATCCTTTGGTAGGTGGCGCTGCATTCTTTAACCGAATGGCATAACTTTGTAAGTAGTAGGCTCCTTGGGGTGTGTGGAAGGCTGTATGTTGCCGATCCTCGGGGCCATCCGGATCTGGTTATGCAGTAGGCGTCCATGAAGGAGAAGCGGGCGTACCCAGGTTGAGTCGACCGGTTGGTCGATCCTGGGTAGGAAGCAATCCGCCGGGCAAGCACGATTTAGATCGGTGTAGTCAACACACATCCTCCGGCTTCCATTAGGCTTCTTGGCGAGGACTACATTGGAGCGAGAGTGCGGACCTCCTCAATGAAGTCGGCGCCAAGAGCACCTGTCGACTTCATCAGCTTGTTGGCGCTCGAGGGTGGCGGGGTCTGTCTCACGGGTGATCGAGAAATGTGTAGATGGTGTTGGCGACTTGGTCGATTCGGGAGGTCGGCGGTATCGGCGAACATCGGCGCTTTCTGGAGGAGGCGATGAGCTGCGCCGCTCTTGATTATCAGTCGGGCGATCCGGTATCCGTCGGGGCGGTCATCTTGTGGAATATTAACGCGGGTTTATCGGCTCGGGATGCTCGGTCGGCGTCCGCGTGGAGTCTTCGAGGCGGTTCGGCCTTTTCCTCTTACCGAGGTCGCCGTCAAGTAACACCGTCACGGACTCTGAGATCTCCCGCACCTCCCGACTCCGTGGTGGGAACCGTCGGTGGTATGGATAGAAACGGCCCTTAGCACAGGTTGAGTCGGCCCGAGGATGGCGTTATGCAGATGGGAGTCGACCACGGAAAAGTTACAGTGAGTTTTGGCCTTGAGAATCGCGAGGTCAATGGTAGGGTCACCCGCGGCGAATCGAGTCGCCCGATGAAGCCGGTGGCGCCGAGTGCAAAGGCTTGAGCTTCCTTCGGCAACCCCAACCGAAAGGCCTCGAAGTAGAGGATGTCGGCGAGCTGCGGTGTCGACCATAATCCGTCGGACTGTGCGTTGGCAATTCGGGCGACACCACGGCTCGTCATGCTCTGTTGCTCCCATATCCCGAGAATGTGATCTCGGCTCGGAGGAGGTGATATTCCCGGTGCAGCGGCTCGGCGTAAGCCCTTCGACCAGCGCTATGTCCTCCGGCGGGTCCCCGGTGATCACGTCGATGTGTTGCTCGGCCGACGTCGGGCGCGAGGATGGTGCCGCGGATCTTTGGAGGTATTGATCGAGGTGACCTCTTGGATCAGCTCTTCAATTTGTCGCTTGGCTCGTAGCATTGCTCCGTGTCATGTCCATTTTGCGATGCGGCAATGCGAATGCTATCGGCCGGTATCGCGCCCTTCATGCAGGCGGCACGAGCATTCCCGCTCCTTTATTTGGAGGAATATTTGCGTCAGAGCGCCTTCAAGGGGAGGTGGCGGCTCGGCGCGTATGGGTCGGGGTGGCCCATGCGGCGCCCTTGGTGAGGGGACTCGCCTGGTGCGTTCCGATCGGGATGGATTAGGAGGCCCCTCGGTCGTTCTTCCTTCCTTCCCGACATCCGAGGACTCGGCCGCGTATTGACTTGCTGAAACATTTCCGCGATGGGCGAAGTCGCTCCACCAAGGGAGAACCTCGGCGGTCGCGGCCCCATCATGAATGCCTGCACCAATAACGATGGGTGAGCATCCGATAACTCCGTACCTCCGTGGTGAACCTTCGCGCGAAGTGGGAGAGGGGTTCGTCCTCCTTTGCTTCAAACCGGGAGGAGGCGCGGAGAAGGCTTTGGTCGGCGCAAGCGCCAAAAGCGTAGCTCGAAGTCCTTGGCGGTGTTCAAAGGATATTCACCGACCGGCTTTTTAGTCTTGTACCATGCGGGCGGATCCTTTCAACGTGGTGAGGCATACGCCACACATCAAAGCGTCAGAAGTTCCATATAGGGCCATTTGAGCCGGAAGCGGCGGCGTGATCGGGTGGATCAGCGGACTCCATCATAAAGGTCGATGGAGGAGAGCGGAAGTTCAAAGGGCCTTTGGGTATTCCGTATGCCATTTGGCGACGGGGACTCCCAGTGGGACACTTCCCTCTGCTCTTCTTTGGACTTGCGGACGTCCTTTGCACCTCCTCCAGACGCTGTGCGTTGGACCGGATCTGAGCCGAAATAGGTCGTCAGTGCAGAAGACACCGCCTCGAGTTGGGCGGGGCGTCAGGTTTTCAAGAGCCGGGTTCCGTCACGAACCCGGCGGGAGGCTGGAGAAGATGGTGCCGGTATCGCCTCATGATCGGGGAAGAGGTTCCGGCCTTTGGAGGGTCGGCTCTGCGCCTCACAGGAGTAAGCGAGGAGGACGGCACTGGGCGATGTACTTGCGGTCGGACTGTTGGGAAAGGTCTGAAAAGCCTCCACCGTGGCGGTGGGAAGGAAGCGGTGGAACCCGACTTGGCGGGTAGAGCCAGCGTCGCTAAATATATTCGATGGCGATCTATAGTTGCGGCGGGATCGTCCCTCGGGGTTGGTCTGCGGGACCTCGTAGAGTGCGGCCGGAAAGCGACCTTTCGTCCATGTGTCGTTAAGGCGGGCGGTAGTCGCCGGCCGGAGGCCCTCCTTCGCGCCAATCTGTTAGGAAACAACTTTTACCGTGACCCGGGCGCCGCAGCGCGGAATCCGAAGCAGGGAGTGCGTCTCGATGCAGTTCGGGCCGTCGATGGCTCTGCTCCGCCTCGGCCGGCTCCTCCGAAGCGGCGACGCTCGGACGTCGAAACGTGACCTGCAGCGAGGCGGGTCGGATGCTCCGCCAAACCCCTCAGGCCCAAGTCGATCTTGGCCGTCGTGGAGTTCCCAGAGAAGTGCGGGGGTGTTCGAGTCTACTCACCTCTCGGAGTGTTCAAGAAAGAAAGGGTCACGAAGAGATCCGGGGAAGAAAGGTCCTCGGAAAGATCGCTCTCGAAAAGATCCTTCTCTCGTCGGACGGAGGCATGCTTCGGCCCATGCGCAAGTGGCGTCTGGGCACGACCTCGCAGTCGGTCGTGGTCAACTTGGGGAGTAGTTGGGGCGTCTTGAGGAGAAGCGGCGTCGGGCGGTCAAATCGCGGGTGTTATGGAAGCGCGGGAGAGGCGATGGCGTCATCCGGTGTAATGCGACCAGAAGACCAGTGTCTCGTCATACTTCAATACCCCTATCAGCGGCGAGCGAGACTCGGTGGGACACTTCCCTCTGCTCTTCTTTGGACTTACGGGCGTCCTTTGCACCTCGTCATCCAGGTGCATGCGATGGAGCGAGTTGAACCGAAATAAGTCCGTCGAATGCGAGGACACCGCCTGCGGGTTAGGCGGGCGTCGAGTTTCAAGAGCAGGTTCGTCCACGAACCGTGCGGGAGGGTCAGGAAGATGGTGCGGCGGATCGCCTCATGATGCGGGGAAGGGTTCCGGCCTTTGGAGAAGTCGGCTCTGCGCCTCCTGGAAGTAGCGAGGAGGGCGGCACAGATTTGTCGATGCCGAGTCCGGACACATTGGGAAAGGTCACGAAAAGCCTCACGTAGACGGTGGGAGGAGCGGGGAACCCGACTTGGCGGAGTAGAAGTCCGTCGCTAAATATACTCCGATGGCGATCTGCGGATTGCGCGGGATCGTCCCTCCGAGTTGGTGCGGACCTCCGCGGAGGTGCCGGAAAGCGACCTTTCGTCCATGTGTCGTTGAAGGCGGGGCGGTAGACCCTCGTGAAGGCCCTCCTTCTAGCGCCAATCTGTTAGAGGGAAACAGCTTTCACCGTGACCGAGGCGCCTTGGCGAATCCGAGGCAGGGAGTGCGTCTCGGATGCAGTTGGGCGCGTCGATGGCTCTGCTCGCCCTCGGCCGCTCGAAAAGCGGCGCAGCGCGCTCCGATCGTCGAGACTGCAGCAGGCGGGTCGGATGCTCCGCCAAACCCTCGGCGCTCAATCAGATCCTCGCCCCGTCGGCCGAGCTCCCGAGAAAAAATGGTGGCGAGGTTGTTTGAGTCTACTCACCTCTCGAGTGCTCATCCTGCACCTGTCTTACCCATTCGGCTTAAATAGGTCGAGACGGATGGCATGTACCCGAGTGTCTGCCCGGGTGGCGTCGGGCACGACCTCGCGGTGCCGTGTCACAACTTAGCGGGTAGTTGAGGCGTCACAGAGGAGAAGCGGCGTCGGCGATCAAATCGTGGGAGTAATGGAGCGCGGGAGGCGATGACATCATCGGGTGTCACGACCCGGGACCAGGTGTCACGTCATACTTAATACCCCTAACACTCCCTAGTTGGTGAGAAAGGCCGTGTGCTCCTGATCCTCGGGTGCCATCCGGATCTGGTTGTAGCCGGAGAAGGCATCCATGAACGAAAAGCGTGCATGCCCAGCGGTCGAGTCGACCAATTGGTCAATCCTTGGCAAGGGGTAGCAGTCTTTTGGGCAAGCTCGATTGAGATCGGTGTAGTTAACACACATCCTCCAACTTCCATTAGGCTTTTTCACGAGGACTACATTAGATAGCCACCGTAGGTATTTGACCTCCTCGATGAAACGCCAAGACCATCGTTCCACTTCTTCTCGCACTGCACCCGCTCGAGGCCCTGAGCCCGCGGTCTCTGTTTTACCCGGCGTGCAGTCGGGGAGATGCACAGGTGGTGTTGAGACACCTTCGGATCGACTCCCGGGATGTCAGTGGGGGTCCAAGCGAAGATGTCAGCATTTTCCTAGAGGAGGCTAACGAGCTTGGCCTGCTCTTGTGCGTCGAGTTCCGAACCGACCCCGACCGTCCGGTCGAGACGGCTCTCTTGCAGAGGGACGTCAACCGCGGGTTTCGTCGGTTCGGGGCATTGAGCAGGACGCTTGGATTCCTCGTCGGCCTTTGAGGTGGGTCGCCTAGGATGGCATTATGCAGTGGAGAGATCAACCACCATGAAGGTTGCCAAAGACCGCTTCGCTTCGTGAGTCCCCGAGGGTTAAGGGTAGGGTTACCATGCCCAGTGGTGAGATTGAGTCGCCGGTGAACCCCGTGAGCGCCGAGTGTAAGGGTTTCATGGCGTCCTTTGGCAGTCCAAGCTTCTGGAAGGCGTCGAGATAAAGTATATCGGCCGAGCTGCCGGTATCGACCATGATCCTTCTTACTTGTGCGTTGGCGATTCTGGCCGATATTACCAACGCATCGTCATGCTCTGGTCGATCCGAGTTCCCCGTTGGAAATGTTATTTCGGGCTCGGGCTCGGGTTCGTGCTTCTCGGTCACGATGGCACGGGCGTATGCCTTCCGTCCTGAGGTGCTATTCCCTCCAAAGGCCGGTCCCCCAATGATCACATCGATGTGCCGCTCGACGGGACCTTCAGGATGCGGGGAGGGCTCCTGCTCTCGTCGGAGGTAGCGGCCTAAATGGCCTCTACGTATCAACTCCTCGATCTGTCGTTTCAATTCGTGGCACTCCTCCGTATCGTGCCCATTCTGTTGATGGAATCGGCAGTAGCGGGTCCGGTCCGCCAACTCCCGCGGGCTCGTCATCGGGTGGGGAGGCCTGAGCATCCCCTTCTCCTTTATCTGGAGGAATATTTGCGTCCGAGATGTATTCAGGGAGGAAGGCGGAAGCCCAGACGCGGAGAGGTCCGGGCGATCTAACTTGCGCCTTGGTTGCGCGGGCTGCTGTCTGGAGGTTCCCGTTCCCGTACGGGAAGATTTCGGTCGTCCTCTTTGGCGTTCTTCTCTTCTCCCCGACATCCAGGCCTCGACTGAGACATATTGGTTTGCCCGTTGGAGCATCTCCGCGACCGAGGTAGGGGGTCGCTCCACAAGAGACCAGCAAAACCTCGAGGACGTAACCCTATCATGAACGCCTGCATCAACAGTGAAGGGTGAGCGTCAGATAACCCCCGAATCTCCGTAGTGAATCGACGCACGAAGTGGGAGAGGGGTTCGTCCTCCTTTTGGTTCAACCCTAGGAGGAGGGCGATGGATGGCTTCGGGCACGTAAACGCAAGGAAGTGGAGTTTAAAGTCCTTGGCGAGCTGTTCGAAGGAAGTGATCGTCCTAATTTTCAAGGAGCTATACCAAGCACGGGCTGGTCCTCTTAGCGTAGTGGGGAACGCTCGGCACATCAAAGCGTCGGAGGTTCCATATAGAGCCATCTGAGCCCGAAAGGCGGCGACGTGATCGGCCGGGTCGCTGGAACCGCCATAAGGATCGATGGAGGGGAGGCGAAAGTTCGGTACGGGATGATCCCGTATGTCGCTTACGAACGGGGATCCCCAATGAACCTCCTCCCTCTGTTCCTCCTTCGACTTTCGGATGTCCCTTTGCACCTCGTCCAGCCGCTGGAAGACGGAACGAGCTGGGCTCGGAATAAGTCCGTCGAGTCCGAGGACACCGCCTCGGGCTCGGGTGGGATACCCGGGTTTACCGAGACCTGGACCCCGTCCGAGACCGGGTGAGACGTGGGTGAGGTTGGTAACGTGGGGGGCGCATTGCGGGCCTGAAGGGGAGGCTCGGGCCTTTGACTCGCCGGTGCGTCCGTCACCCGAGGAAGGAGGGGAACAACGGCTTGCACCATCTCCGATAGAGCTCGGACCTGGTGGGTGAGGTCCCGAAAGGCTTCCGCCGTGACTGGGAAAGAAGTGGAGGGGACACCCTCGGGTGGGAGGATTCCAGGATCGTTAAACAAACGCCAGTAGCGTTCCGACGTCGAGATGGGGTCATCCGCCCTTGGTCGGGAGAGGAGGGAAGCCTCCGCCGAGGCTCCCTCTGGATGGAGCTCTTCGCCCAGGCGCTCGTCCGGGTTGATCATGTGATCCCTCAATATCGCCCTCCTTCTAACGCCAATCTGTTAATATAAACAACTTTTTACCGTGACCTAGGGCTGGGCAACTTCGGTATCGAGATCCCGAGGTCGACACGGTTGGGTTCGGGCGTGTCGAGGTGGCGGTTCATTGATAGAGCCCTGGTCGGCGAGTGAGAAGAGGAAGAGACTCACGCCGAACACACACCGAGACTGCCCGCACAAAGGTTGGGTCGGATGGTACTCCGCCTGACTCCTCCGACGCTCAAGTTAGTTTTGAATGGCGGTGAGTAAAACGCCCTCTCGAACATGACTCACAGTGGCTTATATAGATCGTGCGTGTCGTTTCGATTGCGTGCGAGAGCACCGACTGATGCCGTGGTTCGCCTCTGCAAGTGGGAGGGCGACGGCGTCGTTAGTCAACTTCGCCATAGTCAACCGCAGAGGGGTTGAGACGCCTGCAAAGCCACGAGGACCCGCGTCATGTCGCTTTTATTACCCATAACAACATTGAATTACATGCTCACAATCTTCACCATTGAATGATGAATATGAAGGACAAACACAGACTTGGACTTGAGGATAAACCTCGATCACATCCATCTTTATCTCCTCTTGATCACTTTCTTTTCAGATATTTCCTCTGAGATTTTGAACTTTTAGGCATTTCTTTCTAATATTCACAGGAGATCATCAGCACTCGACAACCCGGATTGAGGAACTAGGATTTGGTGCATAAACTTAATCAAAGGAGGATCTCAGATTTAAAGCATAAAGTTAAAGGAATCAAACCAAACTGTGTTAATTAACTTATCACGTCAGGAATCTTGGTCTGTTGTGGATCTGGAGATGGAAATGGATGCTAAAGATGTGATATGTATACTCTGCACTTAATTCCTCCTATGGCTTCTTCTCGATGCAGCAAAATTCAAGAAGAAGAAGATGTATGCATAGTTTCTTTTGAGATCAAAATACAAGACTAAGAAAACCTTGTGCAGAATGGATGATTCTCTTAAATGAGCCATCATCTGGCAGAACTGACCTTTCTTGAAAGTGGCAGAGAGGGAGCATATGGCTGTTTCATGTTCTAATCAATGATCTGCTTGCTGCTCTCTGCCTGCAGAGCTCAGAAGGCACACGAGGAGGTCTCCTGCAGTGTGGTAGAAAGGTAGAAGAAATATAGTTTGCTCACTGTTTGTTTTAACGTATGCATTAGATTTGGTAGAACAAAGAGTAAGACATGCCAACTTGATCTGCCTTGAATTCCTAATCGGTATGGGGATGTCATCTTTAAGCGAAGGACTTCACATGTCTCGACATGGCTGTGAATTCCCATGCGCGCTCGTTCAATGCACCATGTAACACCAACGGTCATCAAATTCAAATAATACAATACTAATGATTTCCATCATTTTACACCTCAACGGTCAATAGCGGTGCCCATTCATCTTAACTTTCTTGCTGTGGAATATAAAATAGAATATGCGTTTGTTTAATCTAATACCGGCATTAGAAGATGGAGAGGTAGATAAATAAAATAATCACAAGCATATCATAGGGTGGGAACTATGGATCCGGATCCGTTTCTTGTCGGATCTTCTTAGAGGATCCGGTCCGACAGTGGCGGCAGGCGCCGGAAGAAGTTGAACCCGGCCGACGGCATGTCCCCGCGGAACCTTGGGTGGCGCAGGTAGTAGAAGCCGCCGAACAGCAGGAGCACGGAACGGCACCGCGTACAGCACCATCGACGACAGTACGCAGAAGGCGGCGAAGATGCCGGTGGCGCGCGGGTCGCGCCACCCGAGGAGGGCCTCCACCCGCTCCCCTTGTGCTGCCACGTCCCCCAGCAGCGTCTGCGCCCGCCCCGCCAGCGCCCGTAGCCTGTCGTACCGCAGTCGGACCAAGTCCGCCGGCCGCGACGATGGGAACACGTCGAACTCCTCGTCCAGCTCGTCCGGCCCCACCGCGTCCACCTGCGACAGCCGAGGGTCCATCCCGGCGGGCCCCCGAGGACGGGCGCGGTACCGCCACACCAGCACCAGGAAGAGGTAGAGCGCCGCCGTGGGGAGGATGACCTGCGGGCAGAGCACCGCGGCGGCCAGCAGCACGTGAACCAGCGCCGTGGTCGGGGGGTGCGACCAGGTGCGAACCCCGTGGACCCACCGCGCCGCCGCGGCCGCTCGAGTGAGCCCGCCCACCACGCGCGCCCAGTTGGCCCGGCTCCGGCGCACGCTCCACGTGTGGGCGTCTGTGTCGAGCATGTGGTGCACCACCTCGGGGCCGAGCGGGGGCTCGGAGCGGGACAGCCGGGCGGCGACGAGGCGCATCGCGGTGTGCCGCAGCGCGTCCTGCTGCGCCGGGGCCAGCGGGCGGACGTAGTGCATGCGCGGGAGCATCGGGCTGCCGTACGTCTGCAGCAGGCTGAGCCACGACGGACAGCTGAATCGGATCGCCAGCTCGATCTCGCCCATCTTCTTCGCCCCGGCCGGCTGGACCGCGGTCAGCGCATAGGAGTTCACGTAGACTCTGTTCGTGTCCAGGGTCGAGAGCCGGATGCGGACCTTCCCGATGCGGGCATCCTTGGCCGGTGGTTTACTGCTGCCGCTGCCGCCAGCCTCGCCCGGCCGGAAGCGGGAGTTGTCGAAGACGCCGATGGTCAGGACGGTGCACGGGTCGAACACGTCCCACGCGTACTGCTCGTTCCACCGCGGATTGAACTGGTCGAGGATGGTCCGGTGCGCGCCCACTTGGGCCCATATTTGAGCACCACGTAGGCGTCGGTGGAGCCGCTTGCTCCGCCCTGCGTCGCCGGCTTCATGGGAACCAGGTTGGTGGCCCCGCGGACGCCCACCTCGAACAGGCCGACAGGGGGCTTGGAGAGCTGCTTTGAGGCCGCGCGGACATCGCTGGCCACGTGTGCGGCTTCGTCCAGCACGTGGTAGCCGCCCTCCAGGCAGACGCGCACGTGAAGCCGGCCGACGTACAGGCGGCCCTCCTCATCGCCGGCAAGATTGAGCCACCGGGCCGGCGGCTCCGCGCGGTCGTCCAGTCGGCGGTGGATGGAAGAGAGCGGGACCTTGGCGTGGCCAACCGGCTGGCCGGCAGTTGCATCCTCGAGGACGACGGTCAGGAAGGGCTCGAACGGCTCGGCGGCGACGAAGACGAGGTCCTCGTTCCAGGTCGGGTTGGCCGAGCTGGAGCTGGTGACGAGTGGGGCACGGCCGGTCCGGAAGACCTGCCCGCACAGCTGGCCCTTGACGAGGAGCTCGGGTCCCGCGGAGCCACCCGCTCGGGGCGACTTGGTGTCGGTGGGGGGAGGGAGGTGGAGGTCCTGCGTCTGAATCACCGTTAGCCGGAGGTACCACAGTTTGGGAGAGAGGTAGGCCTTAGAGCGGGTGTGCACGTTGAGGCCGCCGGAATCCGATTGCCATGCCTCCTGGAACGCCTCGTCGACCTGCGTCCCGACCCACACGGCGAGCATGACGTCATTCCCCGGTGCCGCCGTTGGTTCCGGTGTGGAGGCCTCGAGGGTATACCACTGGGGCGCCAGCGGGGAGTCCGGCGGCGACCGCTTCGGGATTTCCTGGAGGTCAAAACAGACGGAGCCGAGGCTCACGTCTTCGGCGGGCTTGTCCCCGTCCTTCTTCTCTTCGTGCACGGACACCTCGAGAGCCGTGGAGTTGAGGCTCTCCTTGTGGAAGGCGAAGACCTGGTCCCAGTCCGCTGACCTGACGATCCGGGTGCGCACGCTGTGGCTGCCGATGACCACCTGCGCATAGACGGGTCGGTCTTCCGCGCCACCGTGTTTCGCCTTCAGGACGCGGACGAAGAGGTAGGGCACGCGGTCCACGAGGTCGTACGAGCTGGAGGGGCGCTCGCCGACGAAAGGGCGGATTTCGAGGTCGCTGAGGCCCGATGGGTGCGAGTCCTTGGCCGGGGTGGCCGGCGGCGTCGGCGCTGGCAAAGGTGGTGCCTTCTGCTTGTCCTCCTTGGGTTTACCGGTGTCGGTGCTGGCCGGAGCTGCCTCCGTGGGCTTTGTCTTCTCGGGTTGTTTCTTCTTCTCCTCCTTGGAAGCAGGGGCGGCCTTCTCGTCTGTTTTGGTCTCCTCTGGCTTCTTTGCCTCATCCGTTTTCTTTGCTTCCTCGGACTTCTTCTCCTTTTCCGCCGCCGGTTTCTTGTCCTCGGCAACCGGCGGAGCCTCGGGCTTGCCCTCGGTAGCCGGAGCCTCATCGGCGGCCGGGGGAGGAGCCTCGTCAATGTAACTCACGCGGAGGCCGAGCTCACCCTTCACCTGGGAGAAGACGCTCCTCTTCTCCAAGGGGTAGTAGATGAGGGCCTCAGAACCGGCCTTGGCGAAGCTGGTGCCGGAGATCTTGACCTTCCCGAGGAAGGTGTTCCGCTTGCCGGTCTTCTTGTCGTTGTAGACGTTGAGCTCCAGGGTCTCGGCGGCCATGGACTCGGGTCGTGCACTAGGAACTCGAGCTTCTCGTCCCATTGGGGTTGAGGTCCCGGAGCCGCGTCTTGGTCCGCCGCCGCTGCCCGTCGAAGTCCACCATCACGTAAGCGCTGGCCGTCCCTTGCCCGTCCTTGGGCATCAGGTTCCGCGCATTGCACACCTCCACCACCAGTCTCCGGCTCCCTCCTCCGCCATTCTCCTCCAGCACCAACCTCACCACCACCTCCGATATCAACCGCCTCGTTATCACGCTTCTTCTTCTCCAAAAATCTCAGCTCTCCTTTGAGATTCCCGCCTTCTTCTCCAACGGGAAAGAAGCAGAGAGCGACAGCGAGAGGGAGAGCTTTTTGACGGAATCCGACCGTTTCCGTGCGAGCGAGTGGGGAGGAAAGAACACGCAGAGCTTATAAAGAGCGCAGAAGAGTGCCACGTCACTGGAAATACACGTCAGATTAGTATAGTATCCACGTGGAGACATCTCGGAGTGCGGAGCAGCCGACAAGTTGTGTCAGGCCGTGGGATCCAAACGAAACGTGATCCAAGATCCCATCCAATTAAGATCCCCTGCTATTTCCCTGGTATCACGGTTCTGCCACTGCGGCTCAACGGTCGCGTGAGCACGTGCAACGTGTCCATTATAGCAGGGGTACCGATGTAATTTAGAACAAGAAGTCAGGAAAGATCCCTGCCCGAGAGAGAGTAACTGCGTTGCATGAAGGGCTTTTTGGCTTTCTCCAGTTGGTTGGCTTATGTGAGCTCAGAAAGCGTGAGAGAAAGGGAGAGAGAAGCAGGCGACCAGTGAACCCTTTTTTTGGTGCTGAGGGAGAGAGGTGGGTGATGGGCAGAAGAATGAGGAGATGGCCATTCTGAATGCTGTCTGTAAACATGAACGTTGGCTTGGTTGTGGCATGCATTAAATTCTTCACCGTAAAGACTTGCATGCAGGACTGCGAAAATATTAAAACTCATGCCACCCTGTCCCATTTGTTTCTTTCAGCTCATCAAATGTATTCCTTTCACCTTACTAGCCAAGAACAGCACTGCAGCTGAACTCCGGCAGAGGTGACGTTGCAGGGCTGCTGCAGTGGAGGTTTAATACATGGGGAATACAAAAAAATGACCTCAACGGCTGATTCAACGACAGGTTTGTCGGTGTGCTTTTTAGTAGCCAGATTGAGATCGAGAAAGTTTCAAAAGACTGGTGGAATGCTGAAAGTAATAAATTCTTTCCACCATTTAATCACCAGAATATCTGCAGATAGCTGATTGTGCTTGATTCAGCATGAAGAAAGGTTATCCAGCGAAGAACATGGTTCTCGTGATAGACTCCACAGTGAATTTTGGCCAAACCTCCACTTCGCATAGAGCAGAAAAATAGAAAAGGATGGCACTGCTCTTACACATATAAATGAAGCACACGAAATAACACTAGAGAAAGGACATGCAGATGCAATCAGGTCATTTAACTACAGGCCCCATAAACACAGACAGGAGCAGCAGTGGCCGAGTAATTTCTGTGGCCCTCACACTTGTTGTGCAACAACAAGCCATGAGAGATTAATGCTTTTCCAGAAATCTGCTGTTAGGGGTATTAAGATGACGTGACACCTGGTCTTCGGCCGTACTCCCGGATGACGTCATCGCCCCTCCTGCGCTCCATTAATCCCACGATTTGATCGCCCGACGTCGCCTCTCCTCTGCATCGCCCCAACTACCCACCAAGTTGACCACGGCATCCCACCTGCGAGGTCAGGCCCGTACGCCACCCGCGGCAGACTTGTGGAAGCACGCCATCGTCTCGACCTATTTAGCGAAGGGGTAAGGCGGTAGCGGGGATGGGAGATGGAGAGGTGAGTAGATTCAACACTCTGCAACCATCCTCAGGGACCTCGGCGGCGGGCGATCGACTTTGAGCGTTGAGGGTGGGCGGAGCATCCGACCCTTACCTGCAGTCTCGTTCCGACGTCCCGGAGCGCCGCCTTCGAGCGGTCGGCGAGCGAGCGAGCCATCGACGGGCCCGAACTGCCGAGGCGACCCCGGTTCGCTTCCGTGCCGAAATGCGCGCCCGGGTCACGGTAAAGTTATTTCCCCCAACAGTTGGCGCTAGAAGGAGGCCCCTCGAGGGTCTCCTGCTCCGCTTTAACGACACATGGGCGAAAGGTCGTTTAAGTGGCACCTCGGCGGAGGTCCCGCAGACCTCGAACCACGGAGGGCGATCCGCCGCGACCGCAGATCGCTATTGAAGTATATTTAGCGAGCCAGGACTCCATCCGGCCGTTGGTTCCACCGCTTCCTCCCACCGTCACGGCGGAGGCTTTTGAGACCTCTCCCAGTGTCCGGACCACGGCAAGCACCGCTCCGAGCCGTCCTCCCCGCCTACCGGGAGGCGTGAACCGACCCTCCCAAGGCGGAACCTCTTCCCGGCATCGGAGGCATTCCACCATCTTCCCGAGCCTCGCCGGGTTGAGGCGGAACCGGGCTTTGGCTTTGGGCGTCCCGCTCGAACCCGAGCGGTGTCCTCGGTCAGCGGACTTATTTCGGGCTCAAATCAGTTCCATCGCACGTCTGGATGAGGTGCAAAGGGGCGTCCGTAAGTCCAAAGAAGAGAGGGAAGTGTCCCACCGGGAGTCCCCGTCACACCGACATACGGGAGTACCTGCCCTTGAACTTCCGCCTCTCCATCGACCTTTATGATGGAGTCGCGATCCGGATCACGCCGCCGCTTCGGGCTCGGATGGCCCTATATGGAACTCCTGACGCCTTGATGTGCCGAGCGCTCTCACCACGCTGAAAGGATCCGCCCGCACGCGTGGTACAAAGACCTGAAAAGCCGGACGGTGACATCCTTTGAACAGCTCGCCAAGGACTTCGAGCCGCGTCGCGCTTGCGCGACCAAAGCCTTCGCTGCGCCTCCCGGTTTGAAGCAAAAGGAGGACGAACCCTCTCCGACTTCTCAAGGTTCACCACGGAGGTACGGAGTTATCCTGACGCCACCCATCGCTGATGCAGCGCTTATGATGGGGCTGCGACCGCCGAGGTTTTGCCGGTCCTTGGTGGAGCGACCGCATCCATCGCGAGATGTTCCAGGCAAGTCAATATGTGGCGCCGAGGCCCGGATGTCGGGAAGAAAGGAAGAACGACCGAGGGGGCATTCTATTCCATCCCGATCGGGGACGACGACTAAGCGGGAGTCCCCACACCAGGGACGCCGGAAGGGGCACCCCCGACCCATATGCGCCCGCGCCGCCACCTCCCCCCTTGAACGCGTCTCGGACGCAAATATTCCTTCAGATAAAGGAGCGAGGCATGCTCAAAGCCGCCCGCCCGATGAAGGGCCAACGAGCCGGCCGATCATACCCGCTATTGCCGCTTCCACCGCAAATGGACATGATACGGAGCAAAGGCCACGAGTAAGCGCAAATCGAGGAGCTGATCCGAAGAGGCCACCTACGTCAATACCTCCAGCCGACCACGGAACCATCCCCGCATCCCAAGGCCCCATCGAGCAACACATCGACGCAATCACGGGGGCCCGCCACCGGAGGGCATAGCGCCGGTCGAAAGGTTTACGCCCGAGCCGCTGACACCGAGAATACCACCCTCCTCCGAGCCATCACATTCTCGGGGATATGGGAGTAACCGAGCATGATGATGCGCCGTGGTGTCGGCCCGAATTGCCAACGACTGTGTCCGGCGATTATGGTCGACATCCGCGCCGGCCGACATCCTTTACTTCGAGGCCTTTTTGAAGTTAGGATTGCCGAAGGAGGCCCTGAAGCCCTTGCACTCGGCGCACACCGGCTTTACCGGCGACTCGGTCTCGCCACGGGGCGCGTGACCCTACCGTTGACTTCCTGGGGATTCGCCAAGGCAAAACTTTGTCAGGTGACTTTTCCGGTGGTCGACCTTCCCATCGCATAACGCCATTCCGGGCCGACCCACCTCAACAGCTAAGGGCCATCATATCCACATACCATCGGACGTTGAAGTTCCCACCAGCGCCGGGTCGGGAGGTTCGGGAGATCCTCAGAGTCCAGCGGTGTTACCCGACGACCTCCCGGTAAGAGAAAAGGCCCGAACGCCCTCAAGACCCACGCGACGCAGCGCCGACCGGGCACCCGAGCCAACAGACCCGGCTTAATATTCGGCTGCAAGATGACCGTCCCGGACGGACCGGAATCGCCCGACCTAGATGATCAAGAGCGGGCATACCATCGCCTCCTCCAGAAAGCACCGATGTCTTCGCCGACACCGCCACCTCCCGAATCGATTCCGAGGTTTTTCAACACCATTTGCACATTTCACCGCCGCTTCAGAAGACAGAGACCCCGCCTCGCCTCCTCGAGCGCCAAGCCAGGTAAATGGAAGTCGATGTGCTCTTGGCGCTCGACTTCATTAAAGAGGTCCAATATCCTCGCTGGCCGCCCAATGTAGTCCTCGCCAAGAAGCCTAATGGAAGCTAGAGGATGTGTGTCGACTACACCGATCTAAATCGTGCTTGCCCGAAGGATTGCTTCCCCTTGCCTAGGATCGACCAACTGGTCGACTCAACCGCGGGGCACGCCCGCTTCTCCTTCATGGACGCCTACTCCGGTTATAACCAGATCCGGATGGCCCCCGAGGATCGGCAACATACGGCCTTCCATACGCCCCAAGGAGCTTACTTTTACAAGGTCATGCCGTTCGGACTAAAGAACGCGGGCGCCACCTACCAAAGGATGGTGAACAAGGTGTTCGCCCAGCAAATAGGGCGAAACATGGAGGTATACGTTGACGATATGATCGTAAAAAGTCGCACAGGGGCCGCGCACCTTGACGACTTGCGGGAAACCTTCGCTACGCTGAGAAGATATGGGATGCGCCTCAATCCAGCCAAGTGCGTCTTCGGCGTGACATCCGGAAAGTTCCTCGGGTTCATCATACACGAGAGAGGAATTGATGCCAACCCCGAGAAGATCCGAGCTCTCACCGACATGAGATCTCCAAGAACAGTAAAGGAGCTTCAATGCCTTAACGGAAGGATAGCGGCTCTGTCCCGGTTTCTGTCCCGATCGGGAGATAAGTGCCTTCCTTTCTTCCGGGTCCTCAAAGATCCAAAGAACTTCCAATGGACGGCAGAATGCGAAGAAGCTTTCGCAGCCCGGCGGCACTTATCCGAGCTCCCCGCCTTATCTCTGTTCGCGCTAAAAACTTACCCTCTACTGGCGGCATCTCAAAGATGCAATAAGCTCGGTGCTTGTGAAAGAAGCCCCGATGCGCAACATCCGGTTTACTACACCCACGCGCGTGGGCGGAGCAGCGCTATCCTCCCATTGAAAGGTTGGCATTGGCACTTGTCCTAGCGGCTGGAAGCCACGCCCTACTTCCAAGCCCATACGTTGAGGTAATGACCGACCAACCCTCGCCAAGTTCTTTCTAAGTTTGACGAAAGGTAGGCGCCTCTAAAGTGGTCGGTGGAGCTATCCGAGTTCGATCTCTGCTACAAGCCAAGAACAGCCATCAAGGCCCAGGCCTTGGCCGATTTCATCTCGGAGTTGACGCAGCCAGAAACAGAGTGCGTCGAGCAAGTCCACCAAGACTGGACCCTGCACGTGGATGGGTCTTCCAGCTCCAGGGGAGCCGGCGCCGGACTCATTCTGGAGGACCCCGACGGACACGCTTTCGAGCGCTCCCTCCGCTTCGGTTTCAAGGCCACAAACAATGAGGCCGAATACGAGACGCTTTTGGCAGGCCTCCGTTTGGCAGCCGAGATGCAACTGAGAGCAATCCACGTTCTTCACGATTCCCAACTTGTGGCCGAACAAGTTGGCGGAGAGTATCGGGCGCGGGACTCGACCATGTCCAAATACCTGACCAAGGTAAAAGCCCAAACCTCTAACTTTCCTCGTTTCACTCTGTCCAGGGTACCCAGGTCCCAAAACGAGCGGGCAGACCAGCTCGCGAAACTAGCCTCGGGAGCCGATCCAGAGGGACACCCCGAGGTCGAAGAGCTCACACACCGATCGGTGGCCATTATGGAGATAGGGGACCCCGGAGTCCCGACCACTCCACCTACGTGGATTCAGGAGGTGTTGAAGTATAAGCGCGATGGGATCCTACCTGAGGACGAGGTCAAGGCACCGCGTTCGCCGACCTGCATGGTACCGCGAGATTGGCGATCGCTCTACAAAAGGTCGCTTTTCCCATCCCCTACTACGATGTTTAGACCCCGATGGGGCGGAAGTGCTTCTCGCCCAGGTCCACGGCGGGACTTGTGGGGAGCACATGGGCGGCCCAACTTTGGCCTTCAAAATACTGCGCAGTGGCTATCGGCCTACGCCGCACCGAGACGCCAAGGCTTTCGTGCGGCGGTGCGACACTTGCCGCGTGCCCGCGCTCGCAGCCTCCGCGGTCCCGCCACCTCCATGGATTGCGCTGGCCCTTCGCTCAATGGGGAATGGACCTCTTGGGGCCGTTTCCGGCGTCCGCCGGAGACATATCATCGTGGGGATTGATTATTTCACTAAGTGGGTGGAAGCCGAGCTCGGCGACCATTACGGCCGAACGGGTCGAACTCAGATGGAAGAACATCGTGACCCGATTCAGGTCTACCCAACGTTATCATCACTGATAACGGAACCCAGTTCGCCAGCACTCGGTTTACGGAGTTCTGTGCGACTTATCGCATCCAGTTGAGGTTCAGCTCGGTGGCCCACCCCCAGACCAACGGGCTCGCTGAGGTGACCACGCGATCTATTCTGGATGGACTTAGGAAAAGGACTTTGGAAGCCCGACGAGCTGGGTCGACGAGCTCCGAACATCCTATGGTCTTTACGGACTACCTCAAGACGGCCGGGCGAGTCCCCTACACCGGCGTCGCGTGGAAGCAGTCCTACCACCGAGTTGGTCATCCCAACATTCCGGTGGAGAACTATGAGGAATCCACCTCGCCCAGTGGAGTTCGGGCTGGCCTAGACTCGCTAGAGGAGCGCAGGCCAACGCAAGACGTAAAGATGCCGCGACAACAGGAGTGTTGCCAGGAGTTACAACAAGAAGGTGCACTCTCGACCCCTCGGGATGGGAGACTTAGTCCTACGCAAGGCGGAAGTAAGCGACCCCGCCAACTCGAGGGGCAAGCTTGCACCTAAGTGGGAAGGCCTCACCGAGTAATCAAAGTAGTCCGACCGGAACGCCCGCTCGCGACTATGACCGGCAGCAATTCCCGAGGACCGGAACATCCAGAACCTTAAGAAGTACTTTGTCTAAGGACAAAACGAAACAAGTCAATATGTGACTGGCCATTGGAAAAGAAGTTGAGATTGTATTAAAAGGGGAAATTGTATTACCAAAAGATTTGGAGTACAAAAATGGGCCCCTAGAGGGGAAGGAAGTATTACAAAGGCAAGGGAAGGCCCTCCAAAAAAGAAGAAAAAACTCTTCAAGCCGCAGCTCCGGGAAGGCTGTCGTCGAAGGGAACCTCGCCGGGCATGTCGACCCCCTGATCCTCGGGGCATGAGATGAAGGGATCCTCTCGACCATCGAGCCCGAGGGCATGCTCGAACCGGGCCAGGCAACCTTGTACCCATATTCGTACGATACCCGGCCCGTCCGGTCCAGGCCGAGGAGGAAGCCCTCCGACTTCTTGTACGCCTCGACTGCCTCCCGGTCCCTTTCCGGCCGACTGCCTTCCGCCGCGGCAAGGGCTTCCCTGGCGGCCTTCACCTCGGCCTCCCTCGAAGTCAGCTTGGCGGCCAACTCCGAGGCCTCCTTCGAGCGGAGGCGGTTCTCCAGCTTCTCCGTCCGGAGGAGCTTCTGCAGTCCGGCCTCCGTCGCCGAGGCGGCCTCGAGCTCGGCGGTCAGACGCGCGACTTCCGCGCCCATGTCCGCCGCCCGTTG
The DNA here is from genome assembly GCA_023547065.1 of Musa troglodytarum. Lineage (NCBI taxonomy): Eukaryota > Viridiplantae > Streptophyta > Magnoliopsida > Zingiberales > Musaceae > Musa > Musa troglodytarum. Next base: position 332,173 of record CP097511.1, on the reverse strand, counting down.
CTTGGCAAGAGCAACCGCCTCGGGTCCCGACCCGCCGGGCCTCCTCAGTCGGGCGCAACTCCAAGTTGCGCCGCCCGGCACCAATCGACCGAGTCGTGCACCCGGCCGATGAGGGCCGTGGTGTAGTGGAGATTCGCACAAAGAGAAAGAAGGCTGAAAGTAAGGAGCGTGCTCACTAAGAAGATACACGCAAGACTGCTTACCCACAACACCGACTTGGCTGACTTGGCGATGAGCGCTTCCGAGGGGAGCGTGTATAGGTCCCGGGCCACGTCGGGATGGAGCGCCCCCCGGAGGTAGCTGGCCGAGGGCTCTCCCCCGACCCACACTTTGTCCCCTCGGGACAGACCATGCCACCGGGCCACCAGAGGGTCGCTCAGCGACCCCGGAGGGACCTCGCCCATCACTCGGGAAAGGAACGACTGATCCTTCCCCGACGTAACTCGGCATAGGTCCTTCATGGCTGGAGGACGCTGGCCCTTCCCGGTCGTCCCTCGGCCGGGACCAAAGACTCGGCAGAGGAGGCGCCCGTCGCTCGTCGCCCCGGCGGGCGAGCCACAGCGCCTGTGTCCACCACGCCCTGGCCTTGGCCCTCTTCTTTGGGCGCCTCCTCGGTGGTGCGCGGGAGCCACCGCCCGCTTGGAGACCGCCGGAGAGCGCGAGACGGTCCTCCTGAGCACCCGAGTCATGGAAGGACCTCAGTTCACCATCCCCGCAGAGAACAAGGATGTGTTAGAAGCTAGAATACGACAGCAAGCCTAAAAGATGCGAGACAACAACGGCCTACCCCGTGAGCACGGACTTAGTCCGGCCTCCACAAGCCACTTCTCCGACATGTTGCGGATGGCTTGCGAGGAAGGGAGGATTACCCTCAACCGCTCGAGATGAGCACGCTCCTCGGCATTGAGTTTCGGGGCAGTGTTATCGATGGTTCTAGACGACCACCAAACCCCAAAACCCCAGTCCTTTGGCATCGACAAAAAGAAGCGCCTCTTCCACCCTTTGTTATTGGTGGGGCGCGCTTAACCGGAACCCTGGTCGGCGGCCAGAAGTATCCCCGACCCCTTGAAGAGGCGGAAGCAGGAGAGGAAGAGGTTGTGGGTCGGGGCGATGTTGGCGTAATGGCATTCCCCCAGGAAAGCCACCAAATACCGCCAGGAGTTTGGAGTTATCTGTGAAGGCGAGATCCGCCACAGAGATATACAAGACACTATGGTTGAATGCAGGGGGAGACGCAGGCCGGCCTCTAGGGCATCGGCGGTCAGGGCAAAGCCCTTGGGAACCGGGTCGAAAGCCCGTTGTCCCGCTTCAGGGGCCAGAAGGTTGTATTCCTCCGGGATGCCGTAGCGCCGCCGGAGAATCCCCACCATGCGCTCATCCAAGGTGGAGTCTTGGTCGTGCGGCCACATTATGGCCTCTAGCGCACGCGCCGCTTCCGCATCTGAGGAAGGGCTGGAAGGAGGAGATGAAGGGAGAGCGGCGACACGGGTTGTAACTGAGGGGGAGGAGGAGGAAGAAGCAGAGGAAGAGGAAGTGGAAGGAAGACCCATCGCGCACTAACCTATAATGGAAGAAATCGACTGGAAGAAGTTAAAAGGCACCGGAGCCAAGGGAGAAAACTCGAAGGAAGACGACGGCAGGACAAGAGAGGAAAACTCCGCTGATAAAGTGATAGAGTGTCGCGAGCTCGCTATTTATAGAAAGGGGGCCTCGACCTCCCGAGGCAGCGACAAAGATGACACCGCCACACCGCCCAATAGCATCACATCGGGCGCGGCTTCATATTAATGAAGAGGTGGCGTGTCCAGCGCCAGTAAACTTACCCGCCCGGCGACTCCTCGATTCCAGCAACCACACTATCGCGAGCCGTTTTTCGAAGCGGCACGGCGGCGGTTCGGTTTTCCAGGTCTTGAGCGGCGGCTCGGCCCCATATCCCGAACGGCGGTTCGGTGATATCGATCTTCTAGGCGCCGACGGCTATATCGAACGGCGGTTGGTTATCATGGTCTTCTAGGCCTTGGCGGCGGCCGGCCCTATATCTCGAACGGTTTCGGCATATCGGCTTGGCGGTTGGTGATATCGATCTTCTAGGCCTTGGCGGCTCGGCCTATATCGACGGCGGTTCGGTTATCATGGTCTTCTAGGCCTTGAGCGGCGGCTCGGCCCTATATCCCGAACGGCGGTTCGGTTATTCTGGTTTTTCAGGTCGTGTGCGTGACCTCGACCCCTTATTACCAAACGACGGTCGATCGGGCGTCGCCGCCCTTTACCCCAACGGCGGTTCGGTTACATGGTCCCGAGTACCTCAACCATTGGTTTCTGGTCTTGTCGCGGGTCAACCACGATTACGGACGACGGATTGAGTTGAGCATCTCCTCGGCCCTTTATCCCGAACGCGGTTCGGTTATTGGCTTCGGTCTTGGTGCGGCTCGACCAGCGGCCTTGGCGGCGGCTCGGCCCCATGTCCAACGGCGGTTGGCGACGGCCGGTTTTCTAGGCCTTGGCGGCTCGGCCTTATATCCAACGGTTGGGTTATTATTTTCCAGATCTTGTGCGCACTCAACGCACTTATTACCAAACGACGGCTCGTGCAGGACTCGGACGTCGCCGCCGCTTTACCTAACGGCGGTTGGTTACATGGTCGAGTACCTCAACCATTGGTTTCAGTGGTCTTGCGGGTCTCGACACTGCGAACGACGGATTGGCGGGGATTGGCGTCGCCGATCACTTATCCCGAACGGCGGTTCGGTCACGTGGTCTTGAGCGGCGGCTCGACCATCGGTCTCCTAGGCCTCGAGCGCGGCTCGGCTATATCCCCTAACGACGGTTCGGTGACTATGGTTCTCTGGGTCTCGAGGCTCCTCGACCCCCTTTATCCCGAACGGTTGGTTACATGGTCTCGAGCTTCCTCGATCGCCGTTTTCGGGTCTTGAGCGCAGCTCGACCTTATCCCGCAGGATTCCACCAATTATGTCACGGCAGTAACCTCCGCCCGAGATCTCGATCGGCAACGTGTTTTAGGCACCACCCTCAAAGGCCGTCCGCAGAGTGGCTTTTGAGGGGTATGTTAGGTATTAAGATGGCGTGACACCGGTCTTGACCGTACTCGGATGACGTCATCGCCCTCCTGCGCTCCATTAATCCCACGATTTGATCGCGGCGTCGCCTCCTCTGCATCGCCCCAACTACCCACCAAGTTGACCGGCATCCCACTGCGAGTCGGGCTGCCACCCGCAGGCAAGACGCCATCCGTCCACCTATTTGAAGGGTAAGGCGCGATGGGAGATGGAGAGGTGAGTGACTCGAACACTCTGCAACCATCCTCGGGACCTCGCCGACGGGCGATCGCGACTTGGCGTCGGAGGGTGGGCGGAGCATCCGACCCGCCTGCTGCAGTCTCATTCCGGCGTCCGACGCGCCTTCGGAGCGCGAGCGAGCCATCAGACAGCGAACCGTCGAGACGACCCCGTTTCGTTTCTGCGTCGCCCGGAGTCGTAAAAGTTGTTTCCCAACACGCCATGCTTATCTTTTGGATGGTTTCGTTTTCATTGCTTGTTTCTTCCTAGTGTTCTCCGTGGTCTTTTCATTGCCTTTGTAATCGCATGCCGCACCAGTGCAAATAACTTTTTACCGTGATCCCGAGGTGTGCGGCGGAGAATCGGCAGAGATCGTCTCGGTAAGGTTCGAGCTCGTCGATGGCTCTGCTCGCTAGGTCGAGGAGCGTGCGCCCGATGTCGCGGGGCGGAACTGGCGGGTCGGAGGGTGCTCTGCCCGACCCCTCCGACGCTCAAGTCAGGCTCACTCCCGTAGGCCGGTCCCCCCAAAATAATCGAAGAGTTCAGAGTGCACCTTTTTTCCTCCTCTCTCCTGCCTTACCCCTTCGCCTTAAATATGTCGGACGGATGGCGCTTCCGGTTCGTCTGCGGGTGGTATCTGGACACGACCTCGCGAGGTCGTGGTCAACCTGCGTGTACGTGGGGCGAGGCAGGAGAAGCGACGTCGGGTAATTAAATGCGGGAGTAAAAGAGCGCAGGAGGGGCGATGACGTCATCCGGGCGTGATGCCCAGGACCGGGTGTCACGTCACATTTAATACCCATAACACTACCCCCCTCAAAAAGCCACTCCTGCGGGACGGTCCTCGAGGGTTGGGGGTGGTGTTCAGGGAAACCCGACTGCACATGAGTGGTCGGCTGAGACCTCGGATGGAGGTTCTGCTTGTCGTGGCATTGACTGAATCACTGTGCAGGATAAGGGGTCGAGCCAGCTCAAGACCGGAAGACCGGCGGTCGAGCCGCGCTCAAGACGTGATAACCGAACTGCTTCGGGATAAGGGTCGAGGCACGCTCAAGACCCAGAAAACCGATGGTCGAGCCGCCGCTCAAGACCATGATAACCGAATCGCCGTTCGGGATAAGGGGTCGAGGCCCGCTCAAGACCCAGAAAACCAATGGTCGAGGCCCGCTCAAGACCATGTAACCGAACCGCCGTTCGGGATGAAGGGTCGAGGCCGCTCAAGACCCAGAAAACCGATGGTCGAGGCCCGCTCAAGACCATGTAACCGAACCACCGTTCGGGATAGAGGATCGAGGCGCCACTCAACACCCTGTAACCGAAACGCCGTTCGGGATAAGGGTCGAGGCCCGCTCAAGACCCAAAAAACCGATGGTCGAGGCCCGCTCAAGACCATGTAACCGACCGCTGCCGGGATAAAGGATCGGCGCCACTCAACACCGTAACCGCTCGGGATAAGGGTCGAGGCCCGCTCAAGACCCGAAAACCCGATGGTCGAGGCCCGCTCAAGACCATGTAACCGCCGTTCGGGATAAGGGTCGAGCCCGCCAAGACCCGAAATGGTCGAGGCCCGCTCAAGACCATGTAACCGATCCGCCGTTCGGGATAAGGGATCGAGGTGCCACTCAACACCCTGTAACCGACCCACCGTTCGGGATAAGGGATCGAGGCGCCACTCAACACCCTGTAACCGAACCGCCGTTCGGGATAAGGGGTCGAGGCCCGCTCAAGACCCAGAAAATCGATGGTCGAGGCCCGCTCAAGACCATGTAACCGAACCGCCGTTCGGGATAAGGGGTCGAGGCCCGCTCAAGACCCAGAAAACCGATGGTCGAGGCCCGCTCAAGACCATGTAACCGAACCGTGCTCGAATAAGGGATTGGCGCCACTCAACACTCAACGAACCGCCGTTCGGGATGAAGGGTCGAGGCCGCTCAAGACCCAGAAAATCGATGGTCGAGGCCCGCTCAAGACCATGTAACCAACCGTTGGATAAGGGTTGAGGCCGCTCAAGACCAAAACCGATGGTCGAGGCCCGCCAAGACCATGTAACCGAACCGCCGTCGATAAGGATCGAGCGCCACTCAACACCCTGTAACCGAACCGCCGTTCGGGATAAAGGGTCGAGGCCCGCTCAAGACCCAGAAAACCGATGGTCGAGGCCCGCTCAAGACCATGTAACCGAACCGCCGTTCGGGATAAAGGGTCGAGGCCCACTCAAGACCCAGAAAACCGATGGTCGAGGCCCGCTCAAGACCATGTAACCGAACCGCCGTTCGGGATAAGAGATCGAGGCGCCACTCAACACCCTGTAACCGAACCGCCGTCGGATAAGGGGTTGAGGCCCGCTCAAGACCCAGAAAACCGATGGTCGAGGCCCGCTCAAGACCCAGAAAACCGATGGTCGAGGCCCGCTCAAGACCATGTAACCGAACCGCCGTTCGGGATAAGGGATCGAGGCGCCACTCAACACCCTGTAACCGAATCACCGTTCGGGATAAGGCGTCGAGGCCCGCTCAAGACCCAGAAAATCGATGGTCGAGGCCCGCTCAAGACCATGTAACCGAACCGCTCGGGATAAAGGGATCGAGCGCCACTCAACACTCCGAACGAACCGCTGTTCGAGATAAGTCGAGGCCGCTCAAGACCAGAAAACCGATGGTCGAGGCCGCTCAAGACCATGTAACCGAACCGCCATTTGGGATAAGGGATCGAGGCGCCACTCAACACCCTGTAACCGAACCGCCGTTCGGGATAAGGGGTCGAGGCCCGCTCAAGACCCAGAAAATCGATGGTCGATGGGCCGTTTCGAAAATCGTTCGTGCTAGTGCGGTTGCGGGAATCGAGGGGTCGCTGACGTGCTGGGCAAGTTACTCGCCTGGGTGGTGGACACGTCACATCCTCATTAATATTGCATCGGCGCTTGGACTGCCCGATGCGATGCCGTTGGACGATATGCGCGGCGTCATGCTGTCGCCCACTTCGGAAGGCGAAAGGGCGAGGCCCTTTTTCTATAAATAACGTGCACCGCGACACTCTACCACTTTTCATCAGCGGAGTTTTTCTGTCTCTCGAGTCCTGCCGTTGTCTTCCTCCGAGTTTTCCTCCTTGGCCCTGGTGTCTCTTTCCACCCTCCAGTCGATCCCCTCCGCTGTAGGTCAATACACAATGACTCTTTCTTCCACCTCTTCCTCCTCTACTTCTTCCTCTTCTTCCCCCTCCGTCACTACTCGTGTCGTTGCCTCCCCACCATCTCCTCCTTCCAGCCGTTCCTCAGGTGGGGAAGCGGCGCGTGCGCTAGAGGCCATAATGTGGCCGCACGACCAAGATTCCACCCTGGATGAGTCCTCTGTAGGGATCCTCCGGAGGCGCTACAGCATCCCGGAGGAATACGTCCTTGCGGCCCCCGAAGCGGGGCAGCGGGCCTTCGATCCGGTTCCCAAGGGCTTTGCCCTGACTCTCGACGCCCTGGAGGCCGGCCTGCGTCTCCCCCTACATCCTGTCATCGTGTCCTGTATATCCTTGTGGCGGATCTCGCCTTCACAAATAACACCCAACTCTTGGCGATATTTGGTGGCTTTCCTGGGGGAATGCCATTACGCCAACATCACCCCGACCCGCAGCCTTTTTCTCTCATGTTTCCGCCTTTTCAAGGGGTCGGGGGGATACTTCCTCTGCCGGGCGGGTTAGGGTTAGCGGCACCCCCACCAATAACAAGGGGTGGAAAAGGCGCTTCTTCTTCGTCCAGTGCGAGAAAGACTGGGGTTTCGGGGTTCGGTGGTCCTCGAGGACCATTGACAACACAGTCCCGAAGCTCAACGCCGAGGAGCGTGCGCACCTCGAGAAGCTGAGGGTAATTCTTCCCTCTTCGCAAGCCATCCGCAATATGTCGGAGCAATGGCTTGTGGAAGCGGGGCTTAGCCCACGTTCTCGGGGTAGGTTATCACTGTTTTTCATTTTCGGGATTGCTACCACATTCTCGTCTCTAACTGATCTTCATTTTTCATAGAAATGGTGAACCTGCGATCATTCCATGGTGCGAGCACTCTGGCAGGCTCGTCCCCGCACGCCCCGGCTGTCCCAAAGCGAGCGGGGGGTGATTCCCCGCGGACGGCTGAAGGAGGACGCCCCAAGAAAAGGTCCAAGGCGAAGGACGTGGTGGACCTCGATGTGCCGGTGGCTCTTCCCGTAGGAGCGACCGACCGTCCGGATGCATCGGCCCCGACCGAGAGTGCTGGGCCCAGCCAGGGGGCGACCGGGAAGGGCCTGCGTCCCCCGGCCATGAAGGATCTGTGTCGGATCCCACCGGGAAAGGATCAGCCCTTCCTTTCCGGTGTAAGGGGCGAGGTCCCTCCGGGGGGGGCGAGCACCCCTCTAGTGGCCCGGTGGAGTGGATTGTCCCGGGGGGACAAAGTGTGGACTGGGGGAGACCCTTCGGCCACCTACCTCCGGGGAGCGCTTCATCCCGACATAGCTCGATTTGTATACGCTCCCCTCGGAGGTTCTCATTGCCAAATCGGCCAAGTCGGTGTTGTGGGTAAGCATCGCCTCGCGTGTCTCCTTTGTGTAAACATCGTCTATCATTATTTACTGTTCCCCTTTTGTGCAGAATCTCCACTACACCACGGCCCTGATCGACCGGGTCCACGACGCTGGTCGACTGGTAGGCGGGCTGAGCGAGCGCAACCTCGACTTGCGCCGCCAGCTGGAGGAGGCCCGAGCGGGGTCCGGGCCCGAGGCGGTTGCTGCTGCCGAGCAGCGGGCGGCCGATATGGGCGCCGAAGTGTCGCGCCTGACCGCCGAGCTCGAGGCCGCGTCGGCGTCGCAGGCCAGCCTGCAGAAGCTTCTCCGGACGGAGAGGTTGGAGAACCGCCTCCGCACGAAGGAGGCCTCTGAATTGGCGGTGAAGCTGGCTTCACGAGAAGCCGAGGCAAAGGCCGCCCGGGAGGCCCTTGCGGCGGAAGAAGGCAGCCGACCGGAGAGGGACCGGGAGGCGATCGAGCGGTACAAGAAGTCGGAGGGCTTCCTTCTTGGCTTAGACCGGACGGGCAGGGTATCCTATGAGTATGGGTACAAGGTCGCCCTAGCCCGGTTCCGAGCGTGCCCTCCGGGTTCCGCAGTCGAGGAGGATCCCTTCACCTCCCGCCCCGAAGACCAGGGGGCGAGCATGCCCGACGAAGTCCCTTTCGATGACAGCCTACCGGGGGCCGCTTCTTGAGGGACTCTGTCTTTTTTCTCTTTTGGAGGGTCTTCCCTCACCCTTTTTTGGGTTGTGTAACACTTTTTTCCCCTCTAGGGGCTCATTTTGTACTTTAAAACTTTGGCAATGCAATTTCAAGTTAATAACCTAAATCCAATGCTAGCGTACTTTTGTTTGGTCTTGCAGTCGTCATAAAAACTTTAAACAAAATATTTCTTGAGGTTCTGGATGTTCCAGGTCCTCGGCACTTGCTGTCCTGACATAGTCGCGAGTCGGAACGTGCCCGGTCGGACGACCTTGGTAACGCGGTAGGGGCCTTCCCACTTAGGTGCAAGCTTGCCCCTTAAGCGGGCGGGGTCACTTACCTCCGCCTTGCGCAGTACCAGGTCTCCCATCCCGAGAGGTCGAGGGCGTACCCTCCTGTTATAGTTTCTGGCGACACTTCGATTGTATGCTAACATCTTTAGGTGCGCGTCGGCCCTGCGCTCTTCGAGCAGGTCTAGACCAGCCCGAACTCCCTGGGTCGAGGTTGACTCTTCATAGTTTTCTACCCGGAAGGTCGGAATGACCAACTCGGCAGAACCGCCTCCACGCCGAACGCCAGGCTGTATGGGGACTCGCCCGAAGCCGTTTTCGGGGTAGTCCGCAAAGACCATAGGATATTCGGGAGCTCGTCGACCCAACTTGATCGGGCTTCCGAAGTTCTTTTCTTAAGCCCATCAAGGATAGATCGGTTGGTTACCTCGGCGAGCCCGTTGGTCTGAGGGTGGGCCACAGAGCTAAACCTCAACTGGATCCGATAACTCGCGCAGAATTCCTTAAACCGAGCGCTGGAAAACTGGGTGCCGTTATCGGTGATGATAACGTTGGGAAGGCCGAATCGGGTCACAATGTTTTTCCATACGAACCGACCCGCTCGGCCGTAATGGTCGCCAGGGGCTCGGCTTCCACCCACTTGGTGAAATAATCGATTCCCACGATGATATATCTCCGCTGGCCGGACGCCGGGGGGAATGGGCCCAAAAGGTCCATCCCCCATTGCGCGAAAGGGCCAGGCGCAATCCATGGAAGTGAGTGGGACCGCGGAAGCCGGCGCGGGCTTGGCGCTGGCACGTGTCGCACCGCCGCACAAAAGCCTTGGCGTCTCGGTGCAACGTGGGCCAGTAATAACCTTGGCGTAGTATCTTGAAGGCCAAAGTTCGGCCACCCATGTGCTCCCCGCAGGTCCCGCCATGGACTTCGGCGAGAATTATTTTCGCCTTGTCGGGATCCAAGCATCGCAGCAGGGGATGAAAAAACGACCTTCTGTAGAGCCGGTCGCCAATTTCGCAGTACCACGCCTGGGTTCGGCGGAGCCGCCGCGCCTTGACGTCATCCTCAGGCAGGATCCCCTCGCGCTTGTATCTCTGCATCTCCTGAGTCCACGTAAGTGGAGATGTCGGGACTCCGGGGTCCCCTATCTCCATGATGGCCACCGACCGGTGTGCGAGCTCCTCGACCTCGGGATGTTCCTTGGGTTCGGCTCCCGAGGCTAACTTCGCGAGCTGGTCCGCCCGCTCGTTCTGGGACCTGGGCACTCTAGATAAAGTGAAACGACAGAAGTTGGAGGTCTGGGTTTTTACCTCGGTTAGGTATTTTGACATGGTCGGGTCCCACGCGCTCGATATTCTCCGCCGACCTATTCGGCAACCGCTTGGGAGTCCGTGAGAACATGGATCGCTCACCGCATCTCGGCCGCTAAGCGAGGCCCGCCAAGAGTGCTTCATACTCGCCTCGTTGTTTGTGGCCTCGGCCGGGCGGAGAGCGCTCGAAAGAGTGTCCTCGGGGTCCTCCAGATAAGTCCTACCTCGGCACCCTCGAGCCGATGACCCATCCACGTGCAGACCTGGGCCTTGATAAACTTGTTCGCGCCTTCTGCTTCGGGTGGGTCAACTCCGAGATGAAATCGGCCAGGGCCTGGGCTTTGATGGCCGTTCTCGGTTTATAGCGGAGGTCGAACTCGGATAGCTCCACCGACCATTTTAGGAGGTGCCCTGCCACGTCAAACTTAGAAAGAACTTGACGCAGGTTGGCCATCATTACCTCGATCGTATGGGCTCGGAAATAGGGCGTAGCTTCCGAGCCGCGAGGATAAGCGCTAATGACCTCACCGCGTCGAGACGCCGTAGAGGCAAAGTTTTTCCGGCGAGACACCGAGGTAAGGCGTGGAGTTCGGATAGGTGCCGCTCAGCGCATGAAGGCTTCCTCGCATTCCGCCGTCCACTGGAAGTTCTTCGGATCTTTGAGGACTTGGAAGAAAGGAAGACACTTATCTCCCGACCGGGACAAAGCTGCTATCCTCCCGTTAAGGCATTGAAGCTCCTTTATCGTTCTTGGAGATCTCATGTTGACGAGCTTTGATCTTTTCCGGTTGGCATCAATTCCTCTCGTATGATGAATCCTAGAACTTCCCGATGTCACGCCGAAAACGTACTTAGCCAGATTGAGGCGCATTCCATATCCCCTTAACGTAGCAAAGGTTTCCTCAGTCATCAAGGTGTGCGGCTCTGTCGACTTTTCACAATCATGTCGCCGACATAGACTTCCATGTTTCGCCCTATCCGTGGGCGAACATCTTATTCACCGTCCTTTGGTAAGTGGCCCCAGCATTCTTTAACCCGAACGGCATAACCTTGTAAAAATAAGCTCCTTGGGGTGTATGGAAGGCCGTGTGTTGCGATCCTCCGTGCCATCCGGATCTGGTTGTAACCGGAGTAGGCATCCATAAAGGAGGAGCGGGCATGCCCCGCGGTTGAGTCGACGAGCTCGTCGATCCTTGGCAACGGGAAGCAGTCCTTCGGGCAAGCACGATTTAGGTCGGAGGAGTCGACACTCATCCTCCAACTTCCATTAGGCTTTCTTACGAGGACTACATTGACACCATTGGGGTACCGACTTCCTCAATGAAGCCGGACGCCAAGAGCTTGTCAACCTCCATTTGCATAGCTTGTTGGCGCCAAGAGCCCGAGCCCGGGTCTTGTGCGAGCGGCCGGGGAAATGCTCAGGTGGTGTTGAGAAACTTCCGGGTCGATTCCCGGGAGGTCGGCCGCTGTCCAAGCAAAGACGTCGGTGTTTTCCTGGAGGAGGCTAATAAGTTGGGCTTGCTCTTGATCGTCTAGGTCCGGACCGATCCCGACCGTCCGGTCGGGACGGTCATCCCGCAGCGGAATGTTGATTGCCGGCTTCGTCGGCTCGGGACGCTGGGTCGGGTGTCGCGACCCGCGGGTCTTCGAGGGGCTGTTCGGGCCTCTTTCTCTTGCCCAGGAGATCGCTGTCAAGTAACACCGCCTCGATTCCTCGGGATCTCCCGGACTTCCCCAACTCCGCGCTGGCCTGAAACTTCAAGGTCCGGTGGTATGTAGATATAATCGCCCTTAACTCGCTTGAGGGTGGGCCGCCCAGATGGCGTGTTGCACGCGTGGGGAAGATCGACCACCGGGAAGGTCACCAACATTGTTTTGTCTTCGAGAGTCACCGAGAGTTAACGGTAGGTGACCGCGCCCGCGAGAGATCGAGTCGCCGGTGAACCCGTGAGCGCCGAGTGCAGAGGCTTCGTGGCCTCCTTCGCAACCCCAACTTCAAGAAGGCATCAAGTAAAGGATGTCGGCCGAGCTGCCGCTGTCGATCATGATCCTCGACTGCGCATTAGCGATTCGGGCCAACACCACCAGCGCGTTATCATGCTCCAAAGCTCCCAAGTCCCCTGAGGGGAAAGTGACCTCTGGCTCGGAGGGAGGGTGGTGTTCCCGATTCGGCACGGGCATAAGCTTTTAGTCGGCGCTATGCCCTCGGTGGGCCCCTATAATTACGTCGATGTGTTGCTCGGCCGGGCCTTGGGATGCGGGGAGGTTCCGCGGGCGCTGGAGGTATTGGTCTAAGTGTCCCCGCCGGATCGGCTCCTCAATTTGCCGCTTGACTCGTGGCATTGCTCGTGTCGTGCGTTTGCGATGGAAGCGGCGATGCTCCGGGTATGATCGGCCAGCTCTTGCCGGCCCCTCATCGGGCGGGAGGCTTGAGCATTCCCCTTTCCTTTATCTGGAGAAATATTTGCGTCGCGGGCGTTCAAGAGAGTGGCAGCGGACGCGTATTGGTGGGATGCCCCACCTGGCGTCCGTTGCGGGGGCTGCCGCCCGATCGTCGTTCGCTCGGGATGGCGCCGAACGCCCCCTTGGTCGTTCTTCCCTTCTTCTCGACATCAAGTTTGACGCCACATCTTGACTTGCCCGCTGAAACATTTCGCGATAGACGAAGTCGCTCCACCAGGACCAACAAAACCTTGAGTCGCAGCCCTATCATAAGCGCTGCATCAACGAAGGGTGGCGTCGGATAACTCCGTACCTCCATGGTAAACCGTCGCACAAAGTGGGAGAGGGTTCATCCTCCTTTTGCTTCAAACCCGGGAGGCGCGGCCAGAAGGCTTGGACGTCTGAGCGCGAAAAATGTAGCTCGAAGTCATTGGCGAGCTGTTCGAAGGACGTTACCGTCCTGCTTTTTAAAGTGCTGTACCAGGCACGTGCGGGCCCTTTCAGCGTGGTGGGGAACGCTTGGCACATCAAGGCGTCTGAGGTTCCATATAGGGCCATCTGAGCTCGAAAGGCGGCAACATGGTCGCGGGATCAGCTCCATCATAAAGGTCGATGGAGGAGGCAAAAATTCAAGGGCACCGGGTATTCCCGTATGTCGGTGGCGAGCAGGGGACTCCGGTGGGGCTCCTCCTCTGCTCCTCTTTGGACTTCTGACGTCCTTTGCACCTCCTCCAGGTATTTGGGAAATAGAGCGGAGTTGAGCCGAAATAAATCCGTCGAATCAGAGACACCACCTCGGGCTCGGGCGGGATACCAGTTTTCGAGAACCGGGTTCCGTCGGGACCGGGTGGGAAGGCTGGGAAGATGGCGCCGTGGGGCGCCTCATGAGCCGGGAGGGTCGGTCTCTGGTGGCTCGGCCCTCCGTTCCTGAAGCGGAGCGAGGGCGGCGGCACAGGCGGCGCTTGCTAGAGCTCGGACTGTTGGGATAGGTCTGAAAGGCCTCGCGGTGAGGAAGCGGAGGAACCCGCTGGCGGGTGGAGTCTGGGTTGTTGAATAAACTCGGATGGCGCTCTGCGGCCGCGGTGGGATCGTCCCTCCAAGGTCCAGCGGTAAGTGGGGCTTCCGCCGGGGTGCTTCCTGGGAGCGGCCTTTCGTCCATGTGTCGTTCAGGGCGCAGCAAGTAACCTTTCGACATGGGCCCTCCTTCTAGCGCCAATCTGTTAGTGCAAACAACTTTTTACCGTGACCCCGAGGTGTGCGGCGGAGAATCCGGGAACCGAGTGCGTCTCAAGGTTCGGCTCGTCGATGGCTCTGCTCGGCTAGGTCTGAGGGTAGCGTGCGCCGATGTCGCCGACGGAACCTGCGCAAAGGCGGGTCGGAGGGTGCTCCGCCCGACCCCTCCGACGCTCAAGTCAGGCTCACTCCCGTAGGCCGGTCCCCCCAAAATAATCGAAGAGTTTAGAGTGCACCTTTTTTCCTCCTCTCTCCTGCCTTACCCCTTCGCCTTAAATATGTCGGACGGATGGCGCACTTTCGGTTGCGTCTGCGGGTGGTATACGGACCTGACCTCGCAGGCCGGTGCCGTGGTCAACCCTCGTGTATGCGTGGGGCGAGGAGAAGCGGCGTCGGGTAATTAAATCACGGGGAGTAAAGAGCGCGGAGAGGGCAATGGCGTCATCGGGCGTGATGCCGGGCCGGGTGTCACGTCATATTTAATACCCATAACGATAACCTTACATTTGGTGAAAGCGATGACATGGGAAAAGAGATCGCACACCTTCCATGCAAGAGTCATAACGTTTGATCTTCGTCTCTCACCGTGTTCATTCGAGAACCATGCTGAGATTGATAACATAAAGAATTTTACGGGTGAAATTTGTAATCAAAATTTTGATTTAGAAATTAATTTTTATTTATCCATTGTAATATAGAGAATATTAAAATTTATTTCCTTGCTTTTGGAAATAACTATTAAGTATTTCAAATGAAATGATGTCATATTTGTTGATGTATTAAATAAATATTAAATATTAAATAAATATGAAAAATTAAAAAGAAATTCCCTAGGCTCATCTTTTCTATTTAAGTGGAGAGATTTTTCTCCTTCATTCTTTGCTAAGCCAAGCCTAATAGCATAAGGAATGAGAGAGAGAGAGAAATCCTTAATTTTCTTGAAAAATAAAAGTTTTATCGATTCCTTTATTTTTAGGATTAAAATATATTATATGAAGTTCAAAAATATTTGTTGATCCTTTAAATATTTAAAAATTATTATTATTAGATTAAAATATATTATCTAAATTTTTTAGATATTCTTGATCCTTTTAAGGTTTGTAATGTTATTGTTTGATTACATTATATTAAAATTATTCATGTCATATGTATTATATATATATATATATATTAAAATAGTATATTATTTATATTTAAAACATATTTTAAATTTATTATTATATTTTTAATATATTATTGTTAATAGATTTATGCTATCACAATTCGTTTAGTTAATAGACAAAGTTTAACTAATAGGCCAGGCTCAACCAGTCCACGGCCATTGGTTAAGCCCAACCAGTAGGCCAAGCGAGAGCTCACTAGTCAATTAATAGATTATGGTTAGCCACAAGCCAGGCCTAACGGTATGTTAAACCCAGCCCATAAACTAGCTCAACCTATCATCCCAACATGAGCGATCGCATGCAACGCATATGATTAATCCATGGGCCAAATATTGGCATAGCCTGGTGAGGGTATATGCATAATCATGTACAGTGTATATGATCAGGATATGGACTATCCCAACTTAGTATATCATTATATAGTTATTAGATTTGAGCTCAAATATTAATTAAATTAAATTAGATTTAATTAGTCTGAAATGAGGAATACCACTCAATCTGTTATTAAAAATACAATATGGGTTTATCTTCATCCTGTATTTGGGGATTGCTCATTTGGTTATTTAATGATTAATTTTTTATTATGTACTTGTTAGGGGAAACAACTTTTTACCGTGGCCTCGGCGTCCGCGGCAGGTTCGGGTCCGACGCGCAAGGGTCGCCTCATCGAATCTCCAGGCTGGAAGCCGACGTTGGGTCGGGAGAAGCTGATCATCCGCTCGGCCGTGGCTCCTTCATCCGTGGCCAGCTCGCATGCCCTCGTTTCGCACTGCAGTCGGGCCTGGATGCTCCGCCCGACCCCTCCGACGCCCAAGTCAGTGTCGGATGGGAGTGAGTGAGTGTTTCATAGAGAGAGAGATAGAGAGAGATCCTTTGACTGCCGAGGTCTCGAAGTCAATGCTGCACCTCTCTGTGATGGAAACTCGGTTCTGCCATGCAACGATGGGAGCTCGGGTGTTGTCATGCAGCGATGGGAGCTCGCGATGGGAGCTGCCATGCGGCGTGGGAGCTCGAGTGCCATGCAGCGTGGGAGCTCTTGCCATGCGGTGAGGGAGCTCTGCGCAATGGGAGCTCGCTGCCATGCAGCGTGGGAGCTCGGTGCCGCCATGCAGCGATGGGAGCTCGAGTTACGCGCCATGCAGTGAGGGAGCTCAGCTGCTGCCCTGCAGCAATGGGAGCTCAGCTGCTGCCATGCAGCGTGGGAGCTCTGGTGCTGCTATGCAGCGATGGGAGCTCAGGTTCTGCCATGCAACGATGGGAGCTCGGGTGCTGTCATGCAGCGATGGGAGCTCAGGTCTTTGTCATGCGGCGATGGGAGCTCAGTGCTGCCATGCAGCGTGGGAGCTCAGTCCGCCATGCGGCGTGGGAGCTCGAATGCGCCATGCGGTGAGGAGCTCAGCTGCCTGCACAGCAATGGGAGCTCAGGTGCTGCCATGCAGCGTGGGAGCTCGGTGCTGCCATGCAGCGATGGGAGCTCAGGTTCTGCCATGCAGTGAGGGAGCTCAGCTGCTGCCCTGCAGCAATGGGAGCTCAGCTGCTGCCATGCAGCGTGGGAGCTCTGGTGCTGCCATGCAGCGATGGGAGCTCAGGTTCTGCCATGCAGTGAGGGAGCTCGGCTGCTGCCATGCAGCTTGGGAGCTCAGCTGCTGCCATGCAGCGTGGGGGAAGGTGGCTGCTATGCAGCGAGGGGAAGAGTGGCTAAGAGAGTCTTCTTCCCCTCCTCCTCCTTCTCCTCCTCCTTCTCCTCCTCCTTCTCCCCCTTCTTCTCCTCCTCCTTCTCCTCCTGAGGGCTGGTTCATCCCTCCTAATAATCGAATAGTTCAGAGTCTACTCACCCTTCGAGTGTTTCTTCTCTGTCTCCCCCCCACCCAGTCTTACCCATTCGGCCTAAATAGGTCGGATGGCATGCTTCCGGTCACGTCTGTGGGTGGGGTACGGACCTGACCCCGCAGGTCGGTGCCGTGGTCAACTTGGCGAGTAGTTGGGGTGATGCAGAAACGACGTCGGGCGATCAAATCGTAGGAGCGCAGGAGGGGCGATGACGTCATCCGGGTGTACGACCAGGACCAGGTGTCACGTCATATTTAATATCCCAAACACCCCCTCCAGCGCTCCTGCTGGGCGTTGGGAGGTGTTGCGCTCGGAAGAACCTGGTTGCATTGAGATCTCGGGCGGAAGTTCTCTCCGTCTTTGTCATATATTCGGCATTTCTGCGAGGATAGGGTGGCGCTCCGTTAGCCGATCGCGACGTCGTTAGATATGATCTACCGACACGCTGAGAGCCTAGGATGCCCGATGATCGAGCAATCGCTCAAGATCATGTGCGGTAGTTCGGGATAAAGAAGTCGGAACCTCGAAGACGAGAAAGCCATAGTCGCGACCGTCGTTCGGGATATAGTCTTGAAACGCAGCTCAAGGCCTAGGATGCCGGCGATCGAGCCGCCGCTCAAGATCATGTACCGTTCGGGATAGATGGGGTCGGAGGCGCGAGTTCCGTTGCCGCCGGCGTCCGTGTCGGGGTTGAGACTTCGCGCATAGGCGATTGAACGATGGGTGAGCGTAGCTCGAGGTAAGGCGGCGGCGTCAAGTCACATTCTCCGTCGTTGGGTACTAGGGTCGAGTCACGCCTGCGACACTGAAAAACCATGATAGCTGCGTTCGGGATGTGTGTGTGGCGAGCTGCGCTCGGGCCTATGAAACGAGTAGCCCGGCTGCGTTCGGGATGTGTGTGTGGCGGTGCGCTCGGGGCCTATGAAACGAGTAGCGAGCTGCCGTTGGGATGTGTGTGTGGCGCGCTCAAGGCCTATGAAACGAGCCGAACCGCGTTCGGGATGAAGGGGTCGAGGCGCGATACGCAGCCGGACGTCCGGAAGTCGGGGTTGAGGCGCGAGTCCTCCACCTTCGACCGTCGTTTTTGGTGCAAGGGTCGAGTCACGCATACGACACGAAAGACCATGATAAGCCGAGCGCGTTCGGGATGAAGGTCGAGGCGCCCGATTCCATGGCCAAGCCGGCGTCCGGAAGTCGGGGTTGAGGCGCGCGAGTCCTCCACCTTCTGCAGGCCGTCATTTTGGTACAAGGGTCGAGGTCACGCCTGCGACCTGAGAAACCATGATGGCGAACCGTTAGGGATAAGGGGGGCGAGGAGACGCCCGATTCCCATTGCCAAGCCGAGCGTCCGGAAGTCGGGGTTGAGGCGCGCAGTCCTCACTTCCGACCCGTCATTTGGTACAAGGGGTCGAGTCACG
Organism: Musa troglodytarum; assembly: GCA_023547065.1. Classification (NCBI taxonomy): domain Eukaryota; kingdom Viridiplantae; phylum Streptophyta; class Magnoliopsida; order Zingiberales; family Musaceae; genus Musa; species Musa troglodytarum. The sequence continues at coordinate 313,972 of CP097511.1, read as the reverse complement.
CTGCGACACTGGAAGACCATGATAGCCGAACTACCGTTCGGGATAAATGTGGCCGAGCCGCCGCTCAAGGCCCAGAATACCAGTGGTCGAGCTGCTGCTCAAGACCTAGAAAACCAGAATTGCCGAACCGCCGTTCGGGATAAATGTGTGTGGCCGAGCCGCCGCTCAAGGCCCAAAAGACGATGTCGCCGAACCGCGTTCGGATGGAGGGCCGAACGCCCGCTCAAGGCCAGAATACGATTTCAGCTCGTTCTGCAGAATTCTTTGGCGATGGACCGCCACGGGACTGCTGCGGCAATGGCCACGTATGAGGAGGTCACTCGTGGGAGCTTCTCCAATGAGCGCATCGGTTGCCGACATTGCGATGTTTACCCCTTGAGGTTGCAGCTCGAGGGTCCATGAAGATTAAGTTGCATGGCTGCTCAACTCGGTGAGAAGTCCGTAAGATATTGCAAAGGAGTAACAACAATCGAGCATCGTGTTGGCGAGCGGCATGGCTCGGGTAGTTTTTGGCCAGGCGTTGCTTGGTGCAGCTATAATACACGCTGATGAAGGATTGCAGCGTCGCGGCTTTCGGGCATTAGCTGGCGGGCGTCGCCTCGGGCGTTGCAGCAGCTTGCTTGTTGCGATGATAAACGCGCATGATAGTTGTTGAGCATGGGTGGCCGAGCACTGTAGCTCGGGCTTCGGTTGTCGAGCAGCACACTCGGGCTCAGTTTTGGCCGAGCGGCTGCGTGAGGCAGCGACGCAGCGTAGCGTTGCCGAGCATCGCAGCTCGGGCATTCGCTGCCGAGCATCGCAGCTCGGGCATTCGCTGCCGAGCAGCTGCTTGGTGCAGCTGCAAACCACGCAAAGCGCTGAGCGTGGGTGCGAGCAGCGTAGCTCGGGATTCCCTGCCAGGAGGCGCTCGGGCTCAGATTTGGCCGGCTGCATGAGGCAGCGGCGCGCGTGTAGCGCAGCGAGGATTGCCGAGCATCGCAGCTCGGCTTCGCTGCCGAGCGGCTGCTGGTGCAGCTGCAAACCACGCAGCGAAATCTTGCGAGCGTGGGTGCCGAGCATGGCTTTCGGGCTCGGTGCCGAGCAACGCACTCGAGCTCAGTTTTGGCGCTGCTGCGTGAGGCGCGACGCAGCGATGTTGCGAGCATCGAACGCTCGCTGCGGCATTTGCGGAGTCCGGGTTGCTAACCATCGGCCGAAGAGTGACATGTGGCCGGCGTAGCTCGGGATTCCGCTGCAGCGCTCGGGCTCAGATTTGGCGGCGCTGCGGGAAGCGTGGCGCGGCGTGGCGTTGAGCATCGCAGCTCGGGCATTGCTGCCGAGCATGCTGAGTGCATTGCTAACCATGCGTGAAGGGCGGACATGGTGGCAGCGCGTGGCTCGGATTCGGCGCGAGCGCTCGGGCGCTCAATTTAGCGGCTGCGGAGGCAGCGGACGCGGCGTAGTACGCAGCGAGGATTGCCGAGCCGCAGCTCGGCTTCGCTGCCGAGCAGCTGCTGGGTGCAGCCGCAAACCACGCAGCGAAATGACGTGGAGTGCGAGCAACATGAGCTCGGGCCGGTGCCGAGCAGCACACTCGGGCTCGTTTTGGCCGAGCTGCTGCGTGAGGCAGCGACGCAGCGTAGCGTTGCCGAGCATCGCAGCTCGGGCATTCGCTGCCGAGCAGCTGCTTGGTGCAGCTGCAAACCACGCAGCAAAACGCTGAACGTGGGTGCCGAGCACTGTAGCTCGGGATTCCGCTGCCGAGGAGGCGCTCGGGCTCAGATTTGACCGAGCGGCTGCATGAGGCAGCGATGCAGCGATGTTGCGCGCCATGGCTCGGGCATTCGCTGCCGAGCAGCTGGATGCAGCTGCAAACCACGCAGCGGCGCTGAACGTGGAGTGCCGAGCCGTAGCTCGGGATTCCGCTGCGGCGCTCGGGCTCAGATTTGGCGGCGGCTGCATGAGCAGCGATGCAGCGATGTTGCCGAGCATCACGGCTCGGGCTTCGCTGCCGAGCAGCTGCTTGCAGCTGCAAACCACTGTGAAATCTTGAGCGTGGGTGCCGAGCATGGCTCGGGCCGGTGCCGAGCAGCACACTCGCTCGGTTGGCGAGCTGCTGCGTGAGCAGCGACGCAGCGTAAGCGTTGCCGAGCATCACAGCTCGGGTATTTGCCGAGCGCTGCTGAGCTGCAAACCACGCGAAATCTTTGGGCGTGGGTGCGAGCAGCTCGGGCATTGGAGATTAGATGGGGCTGACCTTACGACATTGGGCCCTCCTTCTAGCGCCATTCTGTTAGAAACAACTTTTACCGTGGCCTCAGGGCGAGTCCGGGTTAGTCCGAATGCGCGCAGGGTCGCCTCATCGAATCTCAGTGGAAGCGGCGTTGGGTCGGGAGAAGGCGATCGTCCGCTCGGCAGTGGCTCCTTCATCCGGTGTGGCCGCTGCATGCCCCTCGGTTCCTGCACACCAGGTGGGTCGGATGCTCCGCGAGCCCTCAGCCTTAAGTCGGTCGGATGGGAGTGAGTGAGTGTTTCATAGAGAGAGATGAGAGAGATCCTTTGGCCGAGGGTCTAAGTCAATGCTGCACCTCTCTGTGATGGAAACTCGGTTCTGCCATGCAACGATGGGAGCTCGGGTGTTGTCATGCAGCGATGGGAGCTCAGGTGCTGTCATGCAGCGATGGGAGCTCAGGTGCTGCCATGAGCGTGGGAGCTCGAGTGCTGCCATGCAGCGTGGGAGCTCGGGTACTGCCATGCAGTGAGGGAGCTCAGCTGCTGCCCTGCAGCAATGGGAGCTCAGCTGCTGCCATGCAGCGTGGGAGCTCTGGTGCTGCCATGCAGCGATGGGAGCTCAGGTTCTGCCATGCAGTGAGGGAGCTCAGCTGCTGCCCTGCAGCAATGGGAGCTCAGCTGCTGCCATGCAGCGTGGGAGCTCTGGTGCTGCCATGCAGCGATGGGAGCTCAGGTTCTGCCATGCAACGATGGGAGCTCGGGTGCTGTCATGCAGCGATGGGAGCTCAGGTCTTTGTCATGCAGCGATGGGAGCTCGGTGCTGCCATGCAGTGGGAGCTCAGTCCGCCATGCGGCGTGGGTGCTCGTGCGCCATGCGGTGGGGAGCTCGGTGCTTTGCCTGCGGCAATGGGAGCTCTGCTGCCATGCAGCGTAGCTCTGGTCTGCCATGCAGCGATGGGAGCTTCGAGTTACGCCATGCGGTGAGGGAGCTCATTTGCTTTGCCTGCGCAATGGGAGCTGCCTTTGCCATGCGCGTGGAGCTCGTGCGCCATGCAGCGATGGGAGCTCGAGTTACGCCATGCGGTGAGGAGCTCGCCATGCAGCTTGGGAGCTCGCTGCCATGCAGCGTGGGGAAGGTGGGCTGCTATGCGTGAGGAAGAGTGGCTAAGAGAGTCTTCTTCCCTCCTCCTCCTTCTACTCCTCCTTCTCCCCTTCTTCTCCTCCTCCTTCTCCTCCACGAGGCTGGTTCATCCTCCTAATAATCGAATAGTTGAGTCTACTCACCCTTGAGTGTTTCTTCTCTGTCTCCCCCACCAGTCTTACTTCGGCCTAAATAGGTCGGATGGCATGCTTCCGGTCACGCGTGCGTGTGGGAGTGCGGGCTGACCCGCGGTCGGTGCCGTGGTCAACTTAGTGAGTAGTTGGGGTGATGCAGAAACGACGTCGGGCGATCAAATCGTAGGAGCGCAGGAGGGGCGATGACGTCATCCGGGTGTACGACCAGGACCAGGTGTCACGTCATATTTAATATCCCAAACAGTACTCATTTTCAATTGACTTATAGGGGTATCTACTATTTATTTTTAAATTTTAGAGTAGCCTCTCATTGCCATTAGATCAAATCTCAGTGGAGAACAAACTTTTCTCCATCGTTACGTTTAATCATTTGGATGTTTATTCGAGTTAACATCATTATATTATTCAACGGGTTGTTTATGACTTATGATTCGATGAATAAATAAATTATAATAAATATTTAAAATTATTAATAAAATAATATTTATTTATTTAACTTTGAATGTATTTGTGAAAGGATAATCCTATGAAAAAAAAGAAAAAAAAAATGATGTGATGAAATTTTCAATAGAAAAAAAATCTAATACACTGTTACTCAATATTAGATAGGTTATGGTGACAAGTGTGTACAACAAATACTCATAAAAATGAGTTTGAATTCTAGCAAGGTTTTTGAACTTCTAATATGCACATTGATACACAAAAATTAGTGAGACATCCAGCCAGAAATGGGAACACCATGCCAAATAAATGCTCTCACCATTGAGAGCAAGGGAGTTTTGAGTTATATGGGTCGCTCTTCAGGTGATTTGAACTTTCTCGTTGACTGTTCTACGGATAATTAGATGTCATTTTCTATTATGAACTAAAATGAACAAAAATGTTGATCGACAACAATGTTTTAGAACGTATGTTTCTTGATCACAGGTTCATTCACGCTTTTTATTGCGGTCATTATGATTGGATCTAAACGCCGTCGTCAGCCTTTCCCTATCATCTCCCGCGATGAGCTAAACGGGTGTCCAAATCTATACATCAGATTCTTCATCTTTTCCTAAGATTTGCATCAGATTCTTGTCTCAGGTAATCATCGAAATATGTGCATCTGGTTCTTATTTTCCTGTATTAGTGTGGTTCTGCCTGAATCAAATGCATGACGAGGCTCACATTTGCAACTGCGTACTTAACTCTACAAATAAATCAATTTAGCTAGAAAATTGTAATAATTGCTTAACTACTATGTATTGGGGTATATTGAGTGCAAATAGAAATATATATATATATATATATATATATATATATATATATATTTATAGTTCAATCAATGTCATCCATAATTACTTATTGGGAAGGACATTTATCCTAATATGTATTTACAAAAGAAGGAGAACATCAATAATCTATCTTATCTATTTCAGTAAAAAATAATTATAATTTTAAAATTATAATTAAACTTTTTTTATATCTCGAATATTTATTTGATGATAATACTTCGGATCCACTAACTAAGAATTGATGGTTTAAAATTTGATCTCATAAATTTTATAATGCACTAACAATATCTTATTGTTGAATCACATCTTCATCGCTTATTATATATGTTAGGGGTATTAAATATGACGCGACATCTGGACCTGGTCGTACACCCGGATGACGTCATCACCCCTCCTGCGCTCTATTACTCCTACGATTTAATCGCCCGACGTCGCTTCTCCTCTGCTTCGCCCCAACTACCCGCCAAGTTGACCACGGCACCGGCCAGCGAGGTCAGGTCCGTACCCCACCCGCAGACGTAACCGGAAGCTTGCCATCCGTCCGACCTATTTAAGCCGAATGGGTAAGACAGGCAGAGGAAAAACACTCAGAGAGGTGAGTAGACTCGAAACCCTGAACACATTCCGGGGAGCTCGGCCGACGGACGAGGGCTAACTTGAGCGTCGGAGGGGTCGGGCGGAGCACCCTCCGACCCGCCTTGCTGCAGGTCTCGTTCCCGACGACCGGCGTGGAGCTGCCACTCGGAGGCGCCAGGCGGGAGCGGGAGCCATCGACGGGCCCGAACCATACCGTGACGACCCTCCGGTTCCCGGATTCTACGCCGCACGCCCCAGGGTCACGGTAAAAAGTTGTTTCCCATAACAGATTGGCGCTAGAAGGAGGGCCCTTTGTCGAAGGTCTACCTGCTCCGCTCTGAACGCACATGGACGAAAGGTCGCTCCCGGGTGGCACCTCGGCGGAGGTCCCACTGACCTCCGAACCCTGGAGGGACGATCCTGCCGCGACCGCAGATCGCTATGGAGTTTATTTAACGACTCAGGACTCCACCCGTCGGGTCGGGTTCCTTCGCTTCTCCCCCCCGTCACGGCGGAGGCCTTTCAGGACCTCTCCTAGCAGGTCCGAACCCTGGCAAGTGCCGTCCAAGCCGTCCTCCCCCGCCTACTTCAGGAGGCGGAAGGGCCGACCCTCCAGAGGCCGGAACCCTTCCCCCGGCATCATGAGGCGTTCCCACCGGCACCCTCGTCCCCAGCTTCCCGCCCGGTTCAGGACGGAACCCGGGCTCTCAAAAACTTGGACATCCCGCCCGAACCCGAGGCGGTGTCCTCAGATTCGACGGATTTATTTCGGGCTCAACTTCGTTCCATCGCCCAGCGCCTGGATGAGGTGCAAAGGGACGTCCGTAAGTCCAAAGAAGAGCAGAGGGAAGTGTCCCACTGGGAGTCCCCGTTCGCCAGCGACATACGGGAGTACCCGGTGCCCTTGAACTTCCGCCTCCCCTCCATCGACCTTTATGATGGAGTCAGTGATCCAGTGGATCACGTCGCCGCTTTTCGGGCTCAGATGGCCCTATATGGAACCTCGGACGCTTTGATGTGCCGCGCGTTCCCCACCACGTTGAAAGGATCCGCTCATACATGGTATAGCACCTTAAAAAGCGAGACGGTGACATCCTTTGAATAGCTCGCCAAGGACTTCGAGCTACATTTTTTGGCGTTTGCGCGACCGAAGCCTTCTGTCGCACTCCTCCTGGGTTTGAAGCAAAAAGAGGACGAACCCCTCTCCCAATTTGTGTGGAGGTTTACCACAGAGGTACGGGAGTTATCTGACGCTCACCCATCGTTGGCGTTTATGATGGGGCTGGCGACCATCGGTTTCTGGTCTTTGGTGGAGCGACTTCGCGTCCATCGCGGAAATGCGGGCAAGCCAACGCGGCGACCGAGTCCGGATGTCGGGAAGAAGGAAGAACGGCCCGAGGGCATTCGACCCCATCGGCGGGACGATGACTAGGCGGGAGTCCCCGCACCAGGGGCGCCGGGCGGGGCACCCCGACCAATACGTGCCCGGGCAGCCACCTCCCCCCTTGAACGCATCTCGGACGCAAATATTTCTCCAGATAAAGGAACGGGGAATGCTCAGGCCACCCCGTCCGATGAAGGGCCGGCGAGAGCTGGCCGATCATACCCGGTATTGCCGCTTCCATCGGCAAAATGGACATGACACTTGTTAGGGGTATTAAAAATGACGTGACACCTGGTCTTCGGTCGTACTCCCGGATGACGTCATTGCCCCTCCTGCGCTCCATTAATCCCACGATTTGATTCTCCTCTGCATCGCCCCAACTACCCACCAAGTTGACCACGGCACCCGCCTGCGAGGTCAGGCCCGTACGCCACCCGCAGACGCAGCCGGAAGCACGCCATCCGTCCGACCTATTTAGGCCGAAGGGGTAAGACAGGCGCGGGGGACGGAGGAAGGGAGAGGAGCAGAAGAAACACTCGAAGGGTGAGTAGACTCTGAACTATTCGATTATTGTGGGGAATGAACCAGCACTCAGGAGGAGAAAGAGGAGGAGAAGGAGGAGGAGAAGGAGGAGGGGAAGAAGGCTCTCTTAGCCACTCTCCCATCGCTGCATGGCAGCACTTGAGCTCCCATCGCTGCATGGCAGCACCTGAGCTCCCTCGCTGCATGGCAGCACTGAGCTCCCATCGCTGCATGGCAGCAGCCGAGCTCCCTCGCTGCATGGCAGCACCCGAGCTCCCATCGCTGCATGGCAGCAGCCGAGCTCCCTCGCTGCATAGCAGCACTCGAGCTCCCATCGCTGCATGGCAGCAGCCGAGCTCCCTCGCTGCATGGCAGCACTCGAGCTCCCTCGCTGCATGGCAGCACCCGAGCTCCCTCGCTACATGGCAGCACCCGAGTTCCCATCGTTGCATGGCAGAACCGAGTTTTCATCACAGAGAGGCGCAGCATTGACCTTGAGACATCGGAAGCCAAAGGATCTCTCTCTCTACCTCTCTCTCTATGAAACACTCTACTCACTCCCATCCGACAATCGACTTGGCGTCCGAGGGGTGAAGCGAGCATCCGGCCCGACCGTGTGCAGAACCGAGGGGCATGCAGGTGAGCTGGCCACGGATGAAGGAACCAGCCTCGCCGAGCGGATGATCGGCTTCTCCCGACCCAACGTCGGCTTCCTGCCTGGAGATGGATGAGGCGACCCCTGCGCATTCGGACCCGAACCCAGCCGCGACGGCCCCGAGGCCACGGCAAAAAGTTGTTTCCCCTAACAGATTGGCGCTAGAAGGAGGGCCCGTTGTCGCAAGGTCAACCCCATCTAATCTCCAAAGCCCGAAGCTACGGTGCTCGGCAGCCATGTTCGCTGCATGGTTCATTGTTGCCTCATGAAGCCGCTCGGCCAAATCTGAGTCCGAGTGTGCTGCTCGGCAGCGGAAGCCCGAGCTACAGTGCCCGGCAACCATGTTCAGCGCTTCGCTGCATGGTTCATCGCTGCCTCACGCAGCAGCTCGGCCAAATCTGAGCCCGAGTGTGCTGCTCGGCAGCGGAAGCCCGAGCTGCGATGCTCGGCAACGCAATGCTGCGTCGCTGCCTCACGCAGCCGCTCGGCCAAATCTGAGCCCGAGTGTGCTGCTCGGCAGCGGAAGCCCGACCCACAGTGCTCGGCAACCATGTTCAGCGCTTCGCTGCATGGTTCATCGTTGCCTCACGCAGCCGCTCGGCCAAATCTGAGCCCGAGTGTGCTGCTCGGCAGCGGAAGCCCGAGCTGCGATGCTCGGCAACACATCGCTGCGTCGCTGCCTCACGCAGCCGCTCGGCCAAATCTGAGCCCGAGTGTGCTGCTCGGCAGCGAAGCCCGAGCTGCGATGCTCGGCAACGCAACGCTGCGTCGCTGCCTCACGCAGCCGCTCGGCCAAATCTGAGCCCGAGTGTGCTGCTCGGCAGCGGAAGCCCGAGCTACAGTGCTCGGCAACCATGTTCAGCGCTTCGCTGCATGGTTCATCGTTGCCTCACGCAGCCGCTCGGCCAAATCTGAGCCCGAGTGTGCTGCTCGGCAGCGGAAGCCCGAGCTACAGTGCTCGGCAACCATGTTCAGCGCTTCGCTGCATGGTTCATCGTTGCCTCATGCAGCCGCTCGGCCAAATTTGAGCCCGAGTGCGCTGCTCGGCAGCGGAAGCCCGAGCTACAGTGCTCGGCAACCATGTTCAGCGCTTCGCTGCATGGTTCATCGTTGCCTCACGCAGCAGCTCGGCCAAATCTGAGCCCGAGTGCGCTGCTTGGCAACACATCGCTTCATCGTTGCCTCACGCAGCAGCTCGGCCACCATGTCAGCCCTTCGCTGCATGGTTAGCAGTTGCACCAAGCAGTTGCTCGGCAGCGGAAGCCCGAGCTGCGATGCTTGGCAACATCGCTGCGTCGCTGCCTCACGCGGCCGCTCGGCCAAATCTGAGCCCGAGTGTGCTGCTCGGCAGCGGAAGCCCGAGCTACAGTGCTCGGCAACCATGTTCAGCGCTTCGCTGCATGGTTCATCGTTGCCTCATGCAGCCGCTCGGCCAAATCTGAGCCCGAGTGCGCTGCTTGGCAACACATCGCTACGTCGCTGCCTCATGCAGCCGCTCGGCCAAATCTGAGCCCGAGTGCGCTGCTCGGCAGCGGAAGCCCGAGCTGCGATGCTCGGCAACACATCGCTGCGTCGCTGCCTCACGCAGCCGCTCGGCCAAATCTGAGCCCGAGTGTGCTGCTCGGCAGCGGAAGCCCGAGCTGCGATGCTCGGCAACGCAACGCTGCGTCGCTGCCTCACGCAGCCGCTCGGCCAAATCTGAGCCCGAGTGTGCTGCTCGGCAGCGGAAGCCCGAGCTACAGTGCTCGGCAACCATGTTCAGCGCTTCGCTGCATGGTTCATCGTTGCCTCACGCAGCAGCTCGGCCAAATCTGAGCCCGAGTGTGCTGCTCGGCAGCGGAAGCCCGAGCTGCGATGCTCGGCAACGCAACGCTGCGTCGCTGCCTCACGCAGCCGCTCGGCCAAATCTGAGCCCGAGTGCGCTGCTCGCGCCGAAGCCCGGACCCACGGTCTTTCGGCAACCATGTTCAGCGCTTCGCTGCATGGTTCATCGTTGCCTCATGCAGCCGCTCGGCCAAATCTGAGCCCGAGTGCGCTGCTTGGCAACACATCGCTGCGTCGCTGCCTCATGCAGCCGCTCGGCCAAATCTGAGTCCGAGTGCGCTGCTCGGCAGCGGAAGCCCGAGCTGCGATGCTCGGCAACTCCTTCGCTGCATGGTTTGCAGCTGCACCAAGCTGCTGCTCAGCAAAACGCCCGAGCTGTGACGCTCGGCCACCCACGTTCGGCACTTCACTGCATGTATTGTAGCTGCACCAAGCAGCTGCCCGGCCAAAAACTACCCGAGCCATGCTGCTCGGCCAACAGAAGCGATGCTCCGATTGTTGTTACTCCTTTGCAATATCTTGCGTACTTCTCGAGTTGAGCAGTGCCATGCAACTTAATCTTCATGGACCTCTCGAGCTGCAACCTCAAGGGGTAAACATCGCAACAGATCGGCAACCGGTGCGCTCATTGGAGAAGCTCCCCACGAGCTGACCTCCCTCATACAGAAGCCATTGCTGCAGCAGGGGCTGTGCGGTGCATCGCCAAAGAATTCTGCAGCAGCAGAGCTGAATCTGATCTTCTACGTGCTACTGGATCTGTGTTGGAACGAGAAGCTCACTGGTCTTCTGGGCCTTGAGCGGCGGCTCGGCCCCATATCCCGAACGGCGGTTCGGCGATATCGGTTTTCCAGGTCTTGAGCGGCGGCTCGACCACTGGTCTTCTAGGTCTGGAGCGGCGGCTCGGCCCTATATCCCGAACGGCGGTTCGGTTATTATGGTTTTCAGATCTTGTGCGGACCTCAACCCCTTATTACCAAACGACGGATCGGCCACAGGGAGTCGAACATCGCCTGCCCTATACCCCGAACGGCGGTTCGGTACATGGTCCTGAGTACCTCAACCATTGGTTTCAGGGCCTTGCGCGGGTCTCGACCCCTGATCACCGAACGTCGGATTGGCAACGGGAAATTGAGCGTCGCCTCAATCCTATATCCCGAACGGTGGTTCGGTCACGTGGTCTTGAGCGACGGCTCGACCATCGGCCTCCTCGGCCTTGAGCGGCGGCTCGGCCCTATATCGGCAGCGGTTCGGTGACTATGGTTTTCTGGGTCTCGAGGCTCCTCGACCCCCTTTATCCCGAACGGCGGTTCGGTTACATGATCTCGAGCTTCCTCGATCAACGGTTTTCTGGGTCTTGAGCGGCAGCTCGACCCCTTATCCTGCACAGGGATTCCACCAATTATGTCACGACGCGGCAGAACCTCGCGAGATCTCGATCGGCAACGAGTGTTTTCGAGCACCACCCCCGACCCTCAAAGACCGTCCCGCAGGAGTGGCTTTTTGGGGGGGTATGTTAGGGGTATTAAGATGACGTGACACTTGGTCTTCGATCGTACTCCCGGATGACGTCATTGCCCCTCCTGCGCTCCATTAATCCCACGATTTGATCGCCCGACGTCGCCTCTCTCTGCATCGCCCCAACTACCCACCAAGTTGACCACGGCACCCGCCTGCGAGGTCAGGCCCGTACGCCACCCGCAGACGCAGCCGGAAGCACGCCATCCGTCCGACCTATTTAGGCCGAAGGGGTAAGACAGGCGCGGGGGACGGAGGAAGGGAGAGGAGCAGAAGAAACACTCGAAGGGTGAGTAGACTCTGAACTATTCGATTATTGTGGGGGATGAACCAGCACTCAGGAGGAGAAGGAGGAGGGGAAGAAGGCTCTCTTAGCCACTCCCATCGCTGCATGGCAGCACTTGAGCTCCCATCGCTGCATGGCAGCAGTCGAGCTCCCTCGCTGCATGGCAGCACTCGAGCTCCCATCGCTGCATGGCAGCAGCTGAGCTCCCTCGCTGCATGGCAGCACCCGAGCTCCCTCGCTGCATGGCAGCCGAGCTCCCTCACTGCATGGCAGCACTCGAGCTCCCTCGCTGCATGGCAGCAGCCGAGCTCCCTCGCTGCATGGCAGCACCCGAGCTCCCATCGTTGCATGGCAGAACCGAGTTTTCATCACAGAGAGGCGCAGCATTGACCTTGAGACATCGGCAGCCAAAGGATCTCTCTCTCTACCTCTCTCTCTCTATGAAACACTCTACTCACTCCCATCCGACACTGACTTGAGCGTCGGAGGGGTCGGGCGGAGCATCCGACCCGACCTGTGTGCAGGAACCGAGGGGCATGCAGCGAGCTGGCCACCAGATGAAGGAACCAGCCCTCGCCGAGCGGATGATCGGCTTCTCCCGACCCAACGTCGGCTTCCTGCCCGGAGATGGATGAGGCGACCCCTGCGCATTCGGACCCGAACCCAGCCGCGACGGCTCCGAGGCCACGGCAAAAAGTTATTTCCCCTAACAACACTAAACAATGCCACGAGCTGAAGCGGCAAATTGAGGAGCTGATCCGGCGTCACTGATCAATACCTCCAAAGATCCACGGAACCATCCTCCGATCTCAAGGCCCTCGCCGAGCAAAGACATCGACGTAATTATAGGGGCCCGCCACCGAGGGCATAGCGCCGGGTCGAAAAGCCTACGCCTGCGCGCCGTTGCGATCGGGAATACCTTCACCTCCTCCGAGCCGAGATCACGTCCTCAGGGACATGGAGCAACGAACATGATGACGCTACCGGGTGGTGTCGGCCCACAGCCAACGCCAGTCCGGCGATTATGGTTTACATCGGCAGCCGACATCCTTTACTTCAAAGCCTTTTGAAACTAGCTGCCTCGGTGAGACTCGGCGCCACCGGCTCGGCGACTCGATTTCGCCGCGGGGCGCGGTGACCCTACCGTTAACTCTCGGAGATTATCCCAAGACCAAAACTATACTGGTGACCTTTCTAGTGGTCGACCTCCCTACCGCGTACAACGCCATCCTGGGTCGGCCTACCCTCAACAAAGTTAAGGGCTTATATCTACATACCACCGGACCTTGAAGTTTCTCGGCCGAGTCGGGAGGTCCGGGAGATCCTCAGTGAATCCAGACGGCAGCTACTTGACGGCGCCTCCTCGGGTAAGAGAAAGGCCGAGCAGCCCTCGAGGACCACGCGGGCGCAACACTGCATCGAAGCGCCCCAAGCCGATAATCCTGATTAACATTCAGTTGTAAGATGACCGCCCCGACGGACGGCCGATCGCCCGACTGATAATCAAGAGCGGGCCCAACTTATTAGCCTCCTCCAGGAAAACGCCGACGTCTTTGTTGAATATCGGATTTTGATGATGAAGTCAATTGGTGAAATATTTGTGCTAATTCACCTTGTCGAGATAAGTGTGCAGGAACAACTACGGGCGTAGAAAACATAAAGTGATCAAGTCCGCTTCGGGGTTCAAGAGTTCATCTAAGTCCGAGAGATTTTCGGATGTGTTGCCTAACCATCAAAGGATCAAATCGGACTTGCCGAAGTTTTGGAAGTTCCTCTCAGAGATCGCCAAGGTTCGCGAACTCACCGAGATGATTCGAAACTAGCCGAAGACTAGTTGAAGCTCGCCATACAATCCGAGGTGTGCTGAGAATCCACTGGAAGCAATCCTAGGGAAGCATCGGAAGCTTGCTGGAATCTTGCCGGAAGTATGTCGGATCAAATCACAGTTACTTGTGTTTTAATATTCGTTGTTTGCACATAAGTAAGGCAAGGAATTGAGGAAAATCCTTGCCTAAAATCAGAGGGGCCAACCAGGTCTCTCGCCGAGCCAAGTGAAGGCTCAAACAGGACTCATTTGGCCTTGGCCGAATCGAGGCAAAGCGAATCGCTAAGCCTGGGCGGTGGAACTGGGCGGAACGCCGGGCGGCAAGACGCTGCCACGACAGCGTGGCACCGCCGTCGGGCGTAGCACCGCCTCGCCTGAAACAAAGCGGAACGCTGGCCGGGCGGTAGCACCGCCTCGCCTCTAAAACTGCAGGTGGTGGAACCGATCGGGCGGTAGCACCGCCCCATCAGATCGCAGCGGCACATCGTGGGCGGTGGCACCGCCGCATGCCAAAAGACAAGGATGTGCGGTGGCACCGCTTGAGTGGCACCGCTCGACTATCTGAGATCTTGGAACTCCAAATTTATTTCAAATTTGGAGCCCAATTTTGAATCCACTTTGATCTATAAATACCCTCCTTTCCCAAATGAAAGGGTAACCCTTTGAGCAAAAAGTCTAAGTCTTGAGTTCTTGAAGTGTGTTGTAAAAGTCTTGCTTTTGCTAGTGTTCACCTTCTTCCCTTTCTTGAGAGATCTTGTACAAGTGTGAACATATTGTAAAGGGTTGTAAAGGGGTGTTTGATCCTTCCTCAAAGAGATTGCTAGTGGAAGAGAGGAGCCTCATCGAAAAGGCTTCAAGAGTGGATGTAGGTCATTTGACCGAACCACTATACATCCTTGTGTTCATGAATGTGTGAGTGCTTACTTTCTTGAAGCATTTCTTTACTTTGCTGCAAGTTATTTAGTTCATACTTATTTTCCTTAAGCAAGCAATTTCTTTCAAGCTCTCTTTCATCAAATCGAGATCTTCCTACAAACGTGAGTTTTCGCAAATCGGATTCAAGAAAACGGTTTTAATCCGCTGCACTAATTCACCCCCCCCTCTTAGTGCCTTTTAGATCCTTTCAATTGGTATCAGAGCAAGGTTTGCTCTCATATTGGTTTAAAACCCAAGAGAGATGGCCTACTCCGGTATGCAAGAAGGTCTCTCCATTACTCGCCCACCCTATGTTTAATGGGTCGGATTATACGTATTGGAAGACTCAGATGAGGATTTTTCTTATTTCCATGGACTTCGAACTTTGGAGCATTGTTGAAAATGGCTTTGCAAAATCTTCTCTCCGATGAGTGAATGGAATGAGTCGAGAAGAAGATTTTTGCTCAATGCAAAGGCTATGAATGCCTTATTTTGTGCGCTTGACAAGAATGAGTTTAATCGGTTTCTATTTGTGAATCGGCATTTGATATTTGGCTAACTCTTGAAATCACTCATGAAGGCACTAGCCGAGTGAAAGAGTCCAAAATCAACATTCTTGTGCATTCTTATGAACTTTTTCGGATGAAACCAAGTGAGTCCATTGAGACATGTACACCCGCTTTACGGATGTCATCAATGGACTAAAAGCTCTTGGTAAAGGTTTTTCGAATTTTGAATTGGTAACAAAATTTTAAGATCCCTTCCAAAAGTTGGGATCCAAAGGTGACGGCCATTCAAGAGGCCAAGGATCTTAAAGTATTTCCGCTTGAAGAACTTATCGGATCTCTAATGACTTATGAGATGACGTGCCATGCTCATGAAGAGCTTGAGAATACCCTTCCAAAGAACAGGAAGGATGTGGCACTTAGAACACAAGAAGACCACTTGAAAGGAACATCAAGTGATGAGGACAATGACAAAGATATTGCTCTTCTAACTCGAAAGTTTAAGAAATTTATAAGAAAGAACAAATTCAAAAATGACACAAAAGGCAAATTTGAACACAAAAAGGACCAAGTCCTTTGCTATGAATGCAAGAAGCCGGGACACTTCAAGAATGAATGCCCTCAAGCCAAGAAGAAGCAATTCAAGAAGAAAAAGCTTTGAAGGCCACGGGATAATTCAAGTGACTCCGAGGTTGAAGAGGCTAGCAACAAAGAGGAGGCAAACTTCGCACTAATGGCATTTGGAGAAGAGGTTAGTAGTTTACTTTATGAAGAGTTGTCTTTTAATGAACTTTCTATGGCTTTTCATGAGTTATTTGATGAATGTAAAACTATTAGTAAGAAGTTCAATTTGCTTAAAAAGGAGCATGCTTTGTTACAAAGTAAGTTAAATAGTCTTCAAAACCCTTCTCTACCCCCATGCTCTAAGTGTGAAGACTTAGATGCAACAAAGAGGGAGAACTTGCTACTCAAAGAGACCCTAAACAAGTTTAAGGTCGGTAGCAAGGGCTTAGACATGATTCTTGCTAACAAAGGTCATAGAAGTGGTATTGGATTTGTGAGAGGTTCTCATCAAAATCCCACCACCTTCATTAAAGGGCCTACATTGCATGTATCACCACATATGAAATGTAACTTTTGTGGCAAAACGGGACATGTTGTCTACAAATGTCCATTCAAGAAAATTGATCCACATAAATTGATATGGGTTCCTAAAGGAACCATAAAACGATTCAATGATGAATTGCAAAATAAGTAGGTCATTTTGTAAGGCACCCAAAATCAAATGGGTACCTAAAAACCATCCTCTTTTGTAGACAAATTCACAAGCTAGGAGCAAGAAATGGTATCTTGATAGTGGATGCTCAAGGCACATGACCGAGATCCATCTCATTTCTCTATGCTCTCTAGCAAAGAAGAAGGATATGTCACCTTCTGAGACAACAACAAGGGTAAAATCATTGGCAAAGGAACCATAGGTAACAAATCTAATTTTTCAATTGATGATGTGCTACTAGTTGATGGCTTAAAACATAATCTAATAAGTATTAGTCAACTATGTGATAAAGGTTATGTTGTTAGATTTGAATCTAATGTTTGCATTATTGAAAAACCCAACAACAATATATCCATGATTGCTTTAAAACAAAACAATGTCTACACCATAAATATTGATAAACTAAGTAATGAAATGTGCTTTTCGGTTTTGAATGATGATGCATGGCTTTGGCATAGGAGACTAGGACATGCAAGCATGAAACTAATCTCTAAGATTTCATCTAGAGATTTAGTAAGAGGTATCCCAAACACAAGATTTTTTAAGGATAAGATATGTGATGCATGTCAACTAGGGAAACAAATAAAGACTAGTTTCAAATCAAAAAATCAAATTAGCACCACTAGACCATTGCAATTGATCCACTTGGACTTATTTGGACCAATTGACATAACAAGTCTAGGTGGTAGCAAATATGCCTTTGTAATTATGGATGACTATAGTAGGTACACTTAGACCTATTTCTTAGCTCATAAAAGTGATTGTTTCAAATGTTTCTCAAAATTTTGTAAACTCACTCAAAATGAAAAAGGCCTCATGATTTCATCAATTCGTAGTGATCATGGAGGAGAATTTCAAAATCATGACTTCCAAAATTTTTGTGAAATAAATGGATACAATCACAACTTCTCTACTTCCAAGAAATCCACAACAAAATGGAGTAGTGGAAAGAAAAATAGAAGTTTGTAAGAAATGGCTAGAACCATGTTAAATGAATATAATTTACCTAAATACTTTAAGCCGTAAATACGGCTTGCTATATTATGAATAGAGTTCTAGTGAGACCATCCCTATCTAAAACTCTGTATGAGTTATGGAATGATAAAAGACCCAATATTTCTTATTTTAAAGTTTTTGGTTGTAAATACTTTATCTTAAATGAAAAGGATGCCTTAGGGAAATTCGATGCAAAATCCAATGAAGGCATATTTCTTGGTTATTCTTTGGTTTCTAAGGCTTTCCGTATTTTCAACAAAAGAACCTTACTTATTGAAGAATCAATTCATGTCGTTTTCAATGAAATTTCAGAATTCAAGAAGAAAGATTTTGATGATGATTTTGGTCTCGATAATTTGAATTTGAATGAACCCTCTCCTCAAAATAACAACTTGGATGCATCTTCTTCCCAAATTTCCTTACCCAAGGAATGGAAGTACATAGATGCTCATCCCAAGGAGTTAATTATAGGAGATACATCGAAAGGGGTTCAAACTCTTCTTTCAAAAATTTTGTGCCCATGCCGCTTTTCTTTCTCAAGTTGAACCAAAATGCATTGTTGATGCCTGAAAGATGATTCTTGGGTTATCGCAATGCAAGAAGAATTGAATCAATTTGAGAGGAATAAGGTGTGGAAGCTTGTTCCTAAACCTAATGACCACTTAGTTATTGGTACTAAGTGGGTCTTTAGAAACAAGCAAGATGAATACGGTATCGTGGTTCGAAACAAGGCTAGACTAGTGGCCAAAGGTTTCAACCAAGAAGAAGGTATCGATTATGAAGAGACCTTCGCTCCGGTGGCGAGATTGGAAGCCATTAGGATGCTCCTTGCCTTTGCTAGTAGTAAAGATTTCAAATTATTTCAAATGGATGTCAAAAGTGCATTCTTAAATGGTTATATTTCCAAAGAAGTGTATGTCGAACAACCACCCGGATTTGAAAGCTCTTTATTTCCTAATCACGTGTTTAAGCTAACCAAAGCTCTATATGGTCTAAAACAAACCCCTAGGGCTTGGTATGAAAGGCTTAGTCATTTTTTGATTTCAAATGATTTCACTAAAGGCAAGGTTGATACTACATTGTTTATTAAACATTTTGAAAATGATTTTCTTATTGTTCAAATTTATGTTGATGATATCATTTTTGGTCTTGTAATGAATCACTATGTGAATTATTTGCTAAGGATATGAGTGATGAATTTGAGATGAGCCTAATGGGAGAACTAAATTTCCTTTTAGGACTACAAATCAAGCAACTAAGTGATGGTATATTTCTAAATCAATCAAAATACACATTGGAATTATTAAAACGGTTTAACATGGATGGCTCAAAAGATGCTAGCACTCCTATGAGCACCTCTGTTAAATTAGATATGGATGAAAATGAAGAAAGTTTTGATCAAAAAACTTATAGGGGCATGATAGGTAGCTTGCTCTAACTGCATCGCAGCAGACGACATCATGTTCAGTGTAAGGTTATGTGCAAGATTCCAAGCTAATCCTAAACAATCTCACCTGAAAGCTGTCAAGAGAATTCTTAGATACCTAAAAGGTACCCCTAATCTTGGATTATGGTATCCAAAATCTGAAAATTTTGACTTGAAAGCTTACACAGATGCGGATTTTGGTGGATGTAAAATAGATAGAAAAAGCACTTCCGGAACATGCCAATTTCTAGGACATGCACTCGTTTCTTGGACTTCCAAGAAACAAAATTCGGTTGCACTATCCACGGCTGAAGCTGAATATATAGCTGCAAGTGCATGCTGTGCACAGGTTATCTGGATGAAAAATACACTAGAAGACTATGGAATCTACTTAAATAATATCCCTATAAAGTGTGATAACACAAGTGCTATTTGTCTAACAAAAAATCCAATTCAACACTCTCGAACTACGCACATTGGCATTAGGCATCATATTATACGTGATCATGTAAGTAGTAAAAATGTCACCCTTGAATTTGTTGATACATCTCATCAATTAGCGGACATTTTACAAAACCCTTAAATGAGGAACAATTTGATTTTATTAGAAGGGAATTAGGCATGTTAAACTGCCCAAATAAGTAAGTTCTATTTGATGATATCTTTTCTTGAAACCATGGTTTTTATTGATTTGAGTTTGATTTTGGGCTCATCGATTTGATTTTTCTGATCTTATATTCATCGATTTGCCTTCATTCCTTCTACGAGACGATTTTTCAAAAAAAACCAACGAAAAAAAACCAAATCTGCAGATTTGTGCATCTGGCGTAGCCACAATGCGGTGGCACCGCCTGGGAAGTCCGCTCCTGGCGGTGGAACCGCCTGCTGGGGCGGTAGAACCGCCTGCTGAGGCGGTAGAACCGCCCGAACACTCCTTTATTAAGGAGTGAGTTAGGGCCGGCGGTAGAACCTGAACTCATCGCCCCTTTGCGGTGGAACCGCCAAACCTCTCCCAACACCTTCTACACTCGATTTTACTAACCATTCTTCCCTTTAGAAGCCTAAGAAGAAGAACTAACCTTGTTCAAGCTTCCTACATCTCAAGGGCAAACTCTAAGGTAAAAACAGAATTGTTCTCTTATTGTGTAGCTTCAATTCTGTTCGCTTATTCTCTTACAATTCTGTTTGTTTCAAACAGAATTATTTCAATTCTGTTGATTCATTGTTGGATGGCTTGTCAATTGTTTAATTGATTCAAACGATTAAAATTCTGTTCTTCAATTGCTTTTCAAACAGAATTGTTTCAATTCTGTTGATTCATGGCTTGTCCACTGTTTCATTGTTTCAAACAGAATTGTTTCAATTCTGTTGATTCATTGTTGGATGGCTTGTCAACTGTTTAATTGATTCAAACAGTTAAAATTCTGTTCTTCAATTCTGTTTCAAACAGAATTGTTTCAATTCTGTTGATTCATGGCTTGTCCACTGTTTCATTGTTTCAAACAGAATTGTTTCAATTCTGTTGATTCATTGTTAGATGGCTTGTCCACTGTTTCATTGTTTCAAACAGAGTTGTTTCAATTCTTGTCTACAACTGATTCTGTTCTTCAATTGTTTCAATTGTTTCATTGTTAGATGGATCTAGTCTCAATTCTCTTATTGTCTAGTTTCCATCATGTTCTTCAATTCTGTTCTAGTTTCAATCCTTTCAATTGTTTAACTTTTCACTCCTTTAAATAGAAATGGCTCCTACAAGAACATCAAGAGACAAAGGAAAAGGATGGAAGTAGATTCATTTGACCACACCTTGTTTAAATCACAAGAAGCTTCCCTTAGATTCTCTGAATTTGGTTCTAGATCCATTCATAAGGGAAAATATGTTGATTTGAATCAATTAGGGAACCTAGAACCTATCATGTGGTTTGCAGACTTAGAAGCCTTACCCATTTTGCAAATTAATGAACCTCTTTATCCACGCTTAGTGAAACTTTTCTATGCTAATCTGACTGTGAATGATGATGGCTTGTCAACTTATCTTTTAGGTAATGAGATTCAAATATGTGATATTACTATATGCTCATTAATTGGCATTGTTGAAAAGGAACTAGGGTGCTACTTTAGAGGAAAGTGGATACTGGACACGCTTGGTGCCACCCACTCAAGCTTTAGAAGCAGTATTTGCAAACCCAAATTTGGGTATCATTCCCAAGAGTTGTGAACATTTACTACCTTTTAACTCTAAAATTTTGCATCACATTCTAATTAGCATTATCATTCCTAAACAGTTTCATCATGATGAGATCAGCTTCACTGAGTTAGGTACCTTATTCTGGATCATGACCCGACAACAATTAATGAGCACATGATAGAGGTCCTTTCTAAAGGATCAATGTTACCATATGGAGGTTTGATTACTAGACTACTGCATGCCCAAAATATTAACATTCCTCCGATGAAGAAGCAATACAAGTGATGATTTAATATCATTGATGTTAAATTACTTCACTTAGGTGTGTATTCGAACATGGAATAGGGTTAGACAACCTAGGAGATGTGATATTCTTCCCCACCCGTAGATCATCCCGAAACACCAGTCCTTAGGGAAATGAATCTACTCCTCCCGATCCTTTTGTTGCAGCTACATCAGTGACACTTCCTGCTCCATCTTCTGAAGATCCGATCATCAGAGAGTTAAATGAAGTAAAACTACAGCAACTTGAAATTTTGAAGGAAATGCGGAAGATGAACTTAAAGATCGATCATATGTATAGGCATCTTGGCATTCCTCCTGAGGAGTAGCTTTACTGTATTTCTTTTTGAACGATGTAAACTTATGTTGACATGTGTGTTGTATTATCTTCAGTGCATTTTTGACATATATGTTGCATTACATCGTCATGGCCACTGTAATCGATTTTTGGCTCGATTAATTTCCTTTGTATATGATATATTACAAAGTGTTAAGTGTTACATGCGAATCCCTTGTTTTCTTTTTGTTGATGACAAAGGGGGAGAAATAATGTGTGATGATAGTTATATGCATGGTTTAGGTTCTTGATATCATGTTTTTAATTATGAACACTTACCTATTTGACATCTTCCATGCTTTACAAGCTATTACAAGTTCAAGCTTATTTAGGATCTTGATATCATGTTTTTATCGATATATACTTGATTGATATCTTTGATACCTATTTGACAACATCAACTTTGAAGATTAACTCTTTACTATGTTGAATTCAAAAATTGAATTCAAGCAATTTTTCTTAATGGCATATAGATAGGGGGAGTTATGAGTAACTCCTTCACCATTTTGATTGTCATCATCAAAAAGGGGAGATTGTTGAATCTCGGATTTTGATGATGAAGTCAATTGGTGAAATATTTGTGCTAATTCACCTTGTCGAGATAAGTGTGCAGAACAACTATGAAGGGTAGAAAACATAAAGTGATCAAGTCCGCTTCGGGGTTCAAGAGCTCATCTAAGTCCGAGAGATTTTCGGATGTGTTCGGAACCATCAAGGATCAAATCGTGGACTTGCCGGTTTTCGGAAGTTCCTCTCAGAGATCGCCAAGGTTCGCGAACTCACCGGATGATTCGAAACTAGCCGAAGACTCATTGAAGCTCGCCATACAATCCGGGTGTGCCGAGAATCCATCGAAGCAATCCGAGGAAGCATCGGAAGCTTGATGGAATCTCGCCGAAGCATGTCGGATCAAATCACAAGAACTTGTGTTTTAATGTTCGTAGTTTGCAATAAGGCAAGGAATTGAGGAAAAATCCTTGCCTAAAATCGAGGGGCCAACCGGTCTCTCGAGCCAAGTGAAGGCTCAAACAGGGCTCATTCAGCCAAGGCCGAATGAGGCAGAAGCGCCCGGGCGGAACCGCTGGTGGAAGCGGCAGCGCCCGCCACGCATGCAGCGTGGCACCGCCGTTCGGAAGCGAGCACCGCCGAAACAAAGTGGAACCGCCGCCGGGCGTAGCACCGCCCAGCTTCTAAACCAGAGGCGGAACGCCGATCGGCGGTGGCACCGCCTGGGCCAGCAGCGGTGACATCGCTGTCGGGCGTGGCACCGCCCTGCCGGTCAAAGACAAGGATGTGCGGCACCGCTTCGACAAAGTGGTGGCACCGCCTCTGACCACCAGATCTTGGAACTCCAAATTGATTTCAAATTTGGAGCCCAATTTTGAATCCACTTTGGATCTATAAATACCCCTCCTTTCCCACTGAAAGGGTAACCCTTTGAGCAAAAAGTCTAAGTCTTGAGTTCTTGAAGTGTGTTGTAAAGTCTTGCTTTTGCTAGTGTTCACCTTTTTCCTTTCTTGAGAGATCTTGTACAAGTGTGAACATATTGTAAAGGGTTGTAAAGGGGTGTTTGATCCTTCCCCCTCAAAGAGATTGCTAGTGGAAGAGAGGAGCCTCATCGAAAAGGCTTCAAGAGTGGATGTAGGTCATTTGACCGAACCACTATACATCCTTGTGTTCATGAATGTGTGAGTGCTTACTTTCTTGAAGCATTTCTTTACTTTGCTGCAAGTTATTTAGTTCATACTTATTTCCCTTAAGCAAGCAATTTCTTTTAAGCTCTCTTTCGTCAAATCGAGATCTTCCTACGAACGTGAGTTTTCGCAAATCGGATTCAAGAAAACGGTTTTAATCCGCTGCACTAATTCACCCCCCCCCCTCTTAGTGCCTTTTAGATCCTTTCTGTCTTCACTTGACAGCTGCCGACCTCCCGGGAATAGATCTCGAAGTTTCTCAACACCATCTGCACATTTCCCCGATCGCCCGCTCGGTCAGACAGAGACCCCGGCCTCAGTCCCTCGAGCGCCAACAGATTGTGCAAATGGAGGTCGACAGGCTCTTGGCGTCTAACTTCATTGAGGAAGTCAGGTATCCCCAGTGGCTGTCCAATGTAGTCCTCGTCAAGAAGCCTAATGGAAGCTGGAGGATGTGTGTCGACTACACCGATCTAAATCGCGCTTGCCCAAAGGACTGCTTCCCCTTGCCTAGGATCGACCAGCTGGTCGACTCAACCGCGGGGCACGCCCGCTTCTCCTTCATGGACGCCTACTCCGGTTACAATCAGATCTGGATGGCCCCCGAGGATCAGCAGCATACGGCCTTCCATACGCCCCAAGGAGCCTACTTCTACAAGGTCATGTTGTTCGGATTAAAGAACACGGGGGCCACCTACCAAAGGATGGTGAATAAGGTGTTCGCCCAGCAAATAGGGTGAAACATGGAAGTATATGTTGACGACATGATCGTAAAAGTCGCCAGGGCGGCACACTCGACGACTCGGAAACCTTCTCCACGCTAAGGAGACATGAAATGCACCTTAATCCCGCCAAGTGCACCTTCGGCGTGACGTCAGGAAAGTTCCTAGGATTTATCATACACGAGAGGGGAATTGATGCCAACCCGGAGAAGATCCAAGCTCTCGTCAACATGGGATCTCCGAGGCGTGAAGGAGCTTCAATGCCTTAATGGAAGAATAGCGGCTCTGACCCAGTTTTTGTCTCGGTCGGGAGATAAGTGTCTTCCTTTCTTCCGAGTCCTTAAAGATCCGAAGAACTTTCAATGGACGGCGGAATGCGAGGAAGCTTTCACATGCTTGAAGCAGCACTTATCCGAACTCCCCCGCCTTACCTCGGTGGCTACGCCAGAAAAACTTAGCCTCTACCTGGCGGCATCTCAGCATGCAGTGAGCTCAGTACTGGTGAAGGAAGCCCCTGACGCGCAACATCCGGTTTACTACACCAGCCATGTGTTGCGCGGGCCGGAGCAGCGCTATCCCCCCATTGAAAGGTTGGCATTAGCGCTTGTCCTAGCAGCTCGGAAGCTACGCCCCTACTTCCAGGCCCATACAATTGAGGTAATGACCGACCAACCCCTGCGTCAAGTTCTCTCTAAGTTCGACGTGGCAGGGCGCCTCCTAAAATGGTCGGTGGAGCTATCTGAGTTCGACCTCCGCTACAAACCGAGAACGGCCATCAAAGCCCAGGCCCTGGCCGACTTCATATCGGAGTTGGCACAAAGCAGAGTGCGTGGAGCAGATTTATCGTGGTCCGTGACGTGGATGGGTCCTCTAGCTCGAAGGTGCCGAGCCGACTCATTCTCGAAGACCCCGACGGACACGCTTTCGGCGTTCCCTCCGCTGGCTTCAATGCCACGAACAATGAGGCGGAATACGAGGCGCTCTGGCAGCCTCCGCTTGGCAACCGAGATGCAGAGCAGTCCATGTTCTCACGGATTCCCAATCGTCACCGAACAAGTTTGGGGAGTATCGGGCGCGAGGACCCGACCATGTCCAAATATCCGACCGAGGTAAAAATCCGCACTCTAACTTCTCTCGCTTCACCTTGTCTAGAGTCCCTGTGTCCCAGCGGGCGGACCAGCTCGCGAAATTAGCTTCGGGAGCCGAGCCCGAGGAACATCCCGAGGTCGAAGAGCTTGCACACCGGTCGGTGGCCATCATGGAGATAGGGGACCCCGGAGTCCCGACCTCTCCACCCACGTGGATTCAGGAGGTGCTGAGATATAAGCGCGAGGGGATCCTGCCTGAGGATGAAGTCAAGGCACGGCGGCTCCGTCGAATCCAGGCGTGGTACTGAGAGATAGGCAACCGGCTCTACAAAAGGTCGTTTTCTCATCCCCTACTGCGATGCTTAGATCCCGACGAGGCGAAAGTAATTCTTGTCGAAGTTCACGGTGGGACCTACGGGGAGCATATGGGTAGTCGAACCTTGGCCTTCAAAATACTACGCCAAGGCTACTACTGGCCTACGTTGCACCGAGACGCTAAGGATTTTGTGCGACGGTGCGACACTTGCCAACGCCACGCCCGTGCCTCGCAGCTCCCGCTGTCCCGCCACCTCCATGGATTGCGCCGCCCTTCGCGCAATGGGGATGGATCTTTGGGTCCGTTCCCGTCCGCCGGAGATATATCATCGTGGGATTGACTACTTCACCAAGTGGGTGGAGGCCGAGCCCTGGCAACCATTACGGCCGAACGAGTCGAACAGTTCGTATGGAAGAACATTGTGACCCGATTCGGCCTTCCCAAATAAGTATCATCCGATAACGGCACCCGGTTGCCAAAGACTCGGTTTAGGGAATTTCGCGCGAAGTTATCGGATCCAGCTTGAGGTTTAGCTCGGTGGCCCACCCTGACCAATGTGCTCGCTGAGGTGACCAACCGATCTATCCTAGACGGGCTTAGAAAAAGGACTTCGGAAGCCCGATCAAGCTGGGTCGACGAGCTCCCGAACATCCTATGGTCTTTACGGACTACCCCGAAGACGGCCTCGGGCGAGTCCCCCTACAGCCTGGCATTCGGCGTGGAGGCGGTCCTCCGCCGAATTAGTCATTCCGACCATCCGGTGGAAAACTATGAAGAGTCCACCACCCAAGGAGTTCGGGCCGGTGGACTGTTAGAAGAGCGCAGGCCGACGCGCACATACAAAGATGTTGGCGCAAGTGTTGCTGAGCTATAATAAGAAGGTACGCCTCGACCTCTCGGGATGGGAGATCTGTACTACGCAAGGCGGAAGTTAGTGACCGCCATTCAAGGGGCAAGCTTGCACCTAAGTGGGAAGGCCCCTATCGTAATCGGAGTCGTCCGACCGGGCACGTTCCGACTCGCGACTATGGCCGGACAACAACTGGTGAGGACCTGGAATGTCCAGAACCTCAAGAAATATTTTGTTTAAAGGCCAAACAGAAGTTAGTATTTGCCTCGGGCTATTGGAGTTAACTTGGAAATTCCATTGCCAAAAAAGAGAATTGTATTGCCAAAGTCTTCGGAATACAAGATGGGCCCCTAGAGGGGAAAAGGCGTTACAAGGCTGAGGGAAGTCCCTCCCAAAAAGAAGAAAAGAAACAAAACCCCTCAAGCAGCCCGGAAGGTCGTCCGCCGAAGGGAACCTCGCCAGCATGTCCACACCTCGCCCTCGGGCAGGGAGATGAAGGGATCCTCCTCAACCGCGGAGCCTGGAGGGCATGCTCAGAATCGGGCCAGGGCTACCTTGTACCCGTACTCGTACGACACCCTACCCGTCCGGTCTAGCCCGAGGAGGAAACCCTCCGACTTCTTGTAGGCCTCCACCGCCTCCCGGTCCCTCTCCGGACGGCTGCCTTCTACCGCGGCGAGGGCTTCCTGGGCGGCCTTTGCCTCGGCCTCCCTCGAAGTCAGCTTCGCCGCCAGCTCCGAGGCCTCCTTTGTGCGGAGGCGGTTCTCCAGCTTCTCCGTTCGGAGAAGCTTCTGCAGACTGCTCTGCGACGCCGAGGCGGCCTCAAGCTCGGCGGTCAGGCGCGCCACTTCCGCGCCCATGTCGGCCACGCGCTGCTCGGCAAGAAGAATCGCCTCGGTCCCGACCCCGGGCCTTCTTCCACCGGGCGCAACTCGAGGTTGCGCCGCCGCCCACTCAACCGGCCGGCATCGCACCCGGCCGATGAGGGCCGTGGTGTAGTGGAGATTCCGCATAGAAAGGAGAAGGTCAAATGATGAACAATGTACAACCAAGAGAATACACGCGAGACTGCTTACCCACAAAGACCGACTTGGCCGACTTAGCAATAAGGGCCTCCGAGGAGTGTGCAGATCCCGAGCTATCGGGATGGAGCGCCCCCCGGAGGTAGCTGGCCGAGGGCTCTCCCCCGGTCCACACTTTGTCCCCTCGGGACAAGCCATGCCACCGGGCCACCAGAGGGTCGCTCAGCGCCCCGGAAGGGACCTCACCCATTACTCGGGAAAGGAATGGCTGATCCTTCCCCGGAGGGAATCCAGCACAGATCCTTCATGGCCGGGGGGCGCTGGCCCTTCCCGGTCGTCCCCTGGCTGGGCCCGGCGCTCGGCAGAGCAGAGCGCCCGGCCGACGGCCGTCCCGGCGGTGGAGCCGCGAGCACCTCCAAGTCCACCACGCCTTTGGCCTTGGCCCTCTTCTTAGGCGCCTCGCAGTGCGCGGGAGTCGCCCGCCGCTTGGGAACGGCCGAGCGCTGGGGGACGATCCCGCCGAGCGCCCGAATCATGGAACGACCGCAGGTTCACCATCTCTGCGGAAGAGAACAAAGGTGAGTTAGAAACTAGAGTGTGACAGCAATCCCGAAGATGTGAGGCAACAATAGCCTACCCCGAGAGCGCGGACTAAGCCCCGCCTCCACAAGCCACTTCTCCGACATGTTGCGGATGGCTTGCGAGCGAGGGAGGATTACCCTCAGCCGCTCGAGGCGCGCACGCTCCTCGGCATTCGGGGGCAGTGTTGTCGATGGTCCTGGACGACCACCGAACCCCGAACCCCAAGTCTCTCTTACATTGAACGAAGAAAAAGCGCCTCTTCCACCCTTTGTTATTGGTGGGTGCGCCGCTAACCCGGAACCCTGTCCGGGCGGCAAGGAAGTAGCCCCCCGACCCTTTGAAAAGGCGGAAGCAGGAAAGAAAAAGGTTGCGGGTCGGGACGATATTGGCATAATGGCATTCCCCCAGGAAAGCCACCAGGTACCGCCAAGAGTTTGGGGTTATCTGTGAAGGCGAGATTCGCCATAAGGATATGCAAGACACAATGACTGGATGTAGGGGGAGACGCAGCTCGGCCTCCAAGGCATCGACAGTCAGGGCAAAGCCCTTAGGAATCGGGTCGAAGGCCCGTTGCCCCGCTTCGGGGGCCGAAAGGGCGTATTCTTCCGGGATGGCATAGCACCGCCGGAGGACCCCTACCGAGGACTCGTCCAGGGTGGAATCTTGGTCGTGCGGCCACATAATGACCTCTAGCGCACGCGCCGCTTCCCTACCGGAGGAAGGGCTGGAAGGGGGAGATGAGGGAAGAGCGGCGACACGGGTAGTGACAGAGGGGGAGGAAGAGGAAGAAGTGGATGAGGAGGAGGTGGAAGGAAGAGCCATCGTGTATCGACTCTGGGAGGAATCGATCAAGGGAGGCAAAGGACACCAAAAAGGAAAACTCGGAGGAAGACAACAGCAGAACTCGAGAGAGAGAGAACCCCCGCTGATGAAAAGTGATGGAGTGTCGCGGAGCTCGCTATTTATAGAAAAGGGGGCCTCGGCCTTTCGCCTTCAGGGGGCGATGACGCCGCACACACGCGCCGTGACGGCCAAGCGGCCCAATATTAATGAGGAGCTGACGTGTCCACCGCCCAGGTAAGCAACTTACCCTGCACGCCAGGGACCCCTCGATTCCAGCAATCGCACTATCGCGAACCGTTTTCGAAGCGGCATAGCGGTAGTTCGGTTATCTAGGTCTTGAGCAGCGGCTCGACCACTGGTCTTCTAGGTCTTGAGCGGCGGCTCGACCACTGGTTT
>CP097511.1:248065-285065 GCA_023547065.1 Musa troglodytarum | reverse complement strand
CCTGGGTCTTGAGCGGCGGCTCGACCATCCTAACCGGTTCGGATGATATGTTTCCCAAGGTCTTGTGCGGGCCTCGACCCTTACTCTGGACGGCGGTTCAAACAGGATTTGAGTGTCGCCTCGATCTCTTTATCGAGCGGTTGGTTATCATGGTTTCAAGGTCTTGAGCGGCGGTTCGACCATCGTTTCTGGTCTTGAGCGGCGGCTCAACCTCATCGAACGGTGGTTCGGATGATATGTTTCCCAAGGTCTTGTGCGGGCCTCGACCCCTTACTACCGGACGGCGGTTCGGCAAACGGGGATTTGAGTGTCGCCTCGATCCTTTATCCCGAACGGCGGTTCGGTTATCATGGTTTTCCAAGGTCTTGTGCGGGCCTCGACCCCTTACTACCGGACGGCGGTTCGGCAAACGGGGATTTGAGTGTCGCCTCGATCCTTTATCCCGAACGGCGGTTCGGTTATCAAGGTCTTGAGCGGCGGCTCGACCACGGGTTTTCTGGGTCTTGAGGTTCCTCGACCCCTTATCCCGAACGGCGGTTCGGATATTATGGTTTACATGGTCTTGAGGTTCCTCGACCATCGGTTTCTGGTCTTGAGGTTCCTCGACTTATCCCGACGATGGTTCTACATGGCTCGGGTCTCAACCCTCGGTTTTCTGGGTCATGAGTGGCGGCTCGACCCCTTATCCCGATCGGCAATTCGGTCATTATATTCTCGGACGGCGCGTGGACTCCGCCTCTGGCACAATGATTCAGTCAAGTTATGATACGACAGGCAGAACCTCCGCCCGAGATCTCAGTCGGCCGTTCGATAGCAACCGGGTTTCTCCGAGCACCACCCCCCAACCCTCAAAGACCGTCCCGCAGGAGTGGCTTTTTGAGGGGGGGTAATGTTAGGGGTATTAAATATGACGCGACATCTGGACCTGGTCGTACACCCGGATGACGTCATCGTCCCTCCTGCGCTCCATTACTCCTACGATTTGATCGCCCGACGTCGCTTCTGTTGAATCTCGGATTTTGATGATGAAACTAATTGAGTGTGATTTGTTGTCTAACTGCGTGTTGAGTTACGCAGGTCTACTATCGATCAGGATATTGGGTGTCGAGCCAGAGGTTTGGTCGACTATCGGCAGGAGGCTTCGTACGTCGGGCATCGGGCCAAGAAGTGCGGAGTTGCGCCATGGATATCGAGTTTGTTTGTGCATGAGTAACTACGAAAGGGATGAAGACATAAAGCGAAATCAAGGGCCAAGTCAAGTGCGATGGATCGTTGGGAGTTCGCGGAGCTTGACAAGAAAGATCGAAGCTTGCCAAAGAAGCTCGGGGGAACTCGCCAAAATCATCGTGGAGTCCGAGAGCTTGCGGGGAGTCCGCAGGATGGTTTCCGAGGGATCGTCGAAGACCGCTAAGTTCGCTAAGCTCGACTAAGAAGACTTGACTTGGACTTTGTAATAGCTTAGGAAACGTCTTTAAAATTCGTAGTTAGCACATATTTTGGGTTAGGATTAGATAACCCAAAGTGGGGCCCATTGGGCCTTGATTAGATGCAGCTACTGTACTCATTGATAGCACGGTGCACCGTAGCAGCATCGTGAGCAAGTAGAATCGCGTCATGAGGCGGTAGCACCGCCGGCCATCGTAGCAGCGGTAGAACCGCTGCGCGGTGTACGCTCGCCGTCGATACCAACAACATCAAGTGCACCGCTCGATCACCACTGTGAACATTGAAACTCCAAATATATTTGAAATTTGGAGCCCAATTTTGAATCCACTTTGGATCTATAAATACCTCCTTTCCCACCGGAAGCGGTAACCCTTTCGAGCAAAAAGTTCTAAGTCTGAGTTCTCAAGGTTGTTGTAAAGTCTTGCTTTTGCTAGTGTTCACCTTCTTCCCTTTCTTGAGAGATCTTGTACAAGTGTGAACATCTTGTAAAGGGTTGTAAAGGGGTGTTTGATCCATCCCCCTCAAAGAGATTGCTAGTGGAAGAGAGGAGCCTCATCGTAAAGGCTTCAAGAGTGGATGTAGGTCATTTGACCGAACCACTATACATCCTTGTGTTCATGAATGTGTGAGTGCTTACTTTCTTGAAGCATTTCTTTACTTTGCTGCAAGTTATTTAGTTCATACTTATTTCCTTAAGCAAGCAGTTTCTTTCAAGCTCTCTTTCGTCAAATCGAGATCTTCCTACGAACGTGAGTTTTCGCAAATCGGATTCAAGAAAACGGTTTTAATCCGCTGCACTAATTCACCCCCCCCCCTCTTAGTGCCGCTCGATCCCTAACAATTGGTATCAGAGCCACGTTCTTTCTCTTTCGGATTTACACCCGTGAGAAATGGCTCTAAATGGTTTTCAAGAGGGCTTTTTGGTTTTTCGTCCACCGTTCTTTAACGGTTCGGACTACACATATTGGAAAACTCGAATGAGAGTTTTCATGCTTTCAATGGATTTGGATTTGTGGAACATCGTCGAAAATGGTTTTCAACCTTCCTCTAAACCGATTTAACGAATGGTCGGTTTTGGAGAAAAGGTCATTTTCTTTAAACGCAAAGGCTATGAATGCCTTATTTTGCGCTTTGAACAAGAACGAAGTTCAATCGGATTTCTATGTGAACGTTTTTGACATTTGGCGAACTCTTGAAATCACGCATGAGGGAACTAGTAGAGTTAAAGACTAAAGTGAACCTCTTGTTGCATGATTTTGAGCTCTTCCAAATGACACCAAGTGAATCTATCGACGACATGTACACCGCTTCACGGATGTCGCCAATAGCTTGAAAAGTCTTGGTAAAAGTTTTTCGATTTTGAACTCACTAACAAGATCTTAAGATCCCTTTCAAAATGGTGGATCCTAAAATAACGCGATTCAAGAATCAAAGGATCTAAATAATTATTCTATTGATGAACTCATTGGGTCCTTAAAGACCTATGAAATGGAACATGATGAATATGATAAACATGATGAACACATGAACAACCTTCTAAAGAACAAGAAGGTTTTGAACTCCGAACTATGAAATGCCACTTGAGTAATGACTCAAGTGATGAGGACAATGAGGACATTGAACACATAACAATGAATGTTAACAAGTTCATTAAACAAAAATTAAAACACACAAATGAACTTGATCGGAGAAAGAGGCCAAAGAAGAAGAAGAAGGCTTGGAAAGAAGAATCAAGAAAAGAAGAAGCAAACTACGTTTTAATGGGCTTCGACAATGAGGTAAGTAACTTAACTTCCTTGAATTATTTTGAAATTACTTGATGATTTCCATGAATGCTTAACTTAGTTTGTAGGATTTTTTTTGTGTTTTTAGAAATTAAAAAAAAAATTGAAATTATACTATGCTTTTCTTTATAGTATTTTTGAAAAGTAAACATATGAATGATGCAAGATTTGTGATAATGCTTAGGATTAATCCATGCATGTATCTTGATGGTTTACATTGTCTCCAAATATGATGCTTGATGATTTTATATCATGCATGAGCTTTTGAAGTAATAAAGTGTCATATTGTGATGATGAAACATATTTTTGAATTTATAAATAGATGCATGATTTTGGCAAAAATTTGAACATGGCCTTTTAACATAAAAATTGAAAGTGTGCTATCATTTTTACATATTTGGTCTTGACGATTTTATGACTAAGCTTGTGTTTTATTTTGATACATGTTTTCATAAAATTTTGAATATGCTCACATCAAATTGCTTAAAATGAAAATATTTTTTTTCTCATTCTATTGAGATGAATGAATTCATGTTATGAGTCTTGTGAATCTCATAAAAATAAAAACATGATGAATATTTTAAAAAAATGTGCCTCATGTTTTCGGTCTTAATGATTTCTCTTGAAATATGCTCTTTGGACCTATATGGAAAACATGAATATACTCATATGAACGCCAAATCACTTGAAATGGAACACATAAAAATGAGAAATTACACTATCATGATGTTTACGTGTAATGCTTTTGATCTTAATGGGCTAAATGACAACTTGTATTTCAAATTTATACAATGACTTCCATATAAATGTTTGAACATACATTATGAAATCATCATTGAAATGAAAATATTAAAAGTTTGTTATCATGCTTAATGATTTTGTGATATCATATCTTGATGACAAACTCATGTTTTAGTCTTAAATTTGATACTCATCTTTTGAAACATGAGCACACTTGTTTGAAACAAAATGAAACACATTATCATGATAAGTTGAATCTCATAATGTGTTATATTGTTGTCTTGACAATTTTTATAATGAAGTTTATCTTTCGATGTTGAATGTTGATATTTCTATTTTATTTGACATTAAAAGATAAAGGCATGTTTATTTGAAGTAAATTATAAAAGGAAATGCATGATTCTTGAAAATTTTTCTATCTCTAAAGTTTTTGGTCTTGATGAATCCATGTGGATCTCTTGAATCGAATCTTTTGGAAAGTACCACATGCTTAATGTGATTCGACTTAATGACAATTTGTCTTTTCGTCTTGAATGTTGACATTTACTTTTATTAAGGGCAAATGCATGGTTATAAGAAGCAAATCACATATAAAAACAAAATATAATCCTTTATATCAATCTTATCAATTTTTCTATAAGAAATTCATGAATCCATGCTTATCATATGAATTTATTGAATGAGATTTTGAGGATGATTCTAGTTTTGACTAATGCTTGATTTGTATTTAGGTCATAAGACACATTTTAAAATTGAATCATGCTTCAATCATGTTCTATCTCCCTTAATTCATTTTGTTCTCCTATATTTCCTTTTATTTACTATATAGGAGAATCTTCTAAATGAATTATGAAATTGATGATTTAATAATAAGTGTTTATCAAAAATCTATTTATCATTTTACAATCTCTAAAAAGTTGATAATCACTCATTCATGCTGTGAATCTCAAAAATGTTTTTGATTTGATTAGGAGTTTCGAGTTGATAAAATGAGTTTGAATAATTTTATGACTCCTCTCTTAATCTCTTGAAATCATGACATTGAATTCTTACTTGAGATATTTTTGCAAATTAAAAATACCTTCCTCTATGATTGCTTCCTTTTTCATTTACTAAAGAGGAAAACAATTCAAGTCTTGATATATCGATAAGTGATACTTGAAATTATTTTTATGATTCATGATGAATTTAGATCTATCATGTATAAATCAAGTTGTTGCTCTTACTATCAAATGAATCATGAGCCGACATCACCTCTTTTATGATATCAAAATGATATGATTTCCTTACCTTGTATGCCTTTTGTGATGATTTCAACAGTGATGTACAACCAAATTTATATTCTTCCCTTTCCCTTTATTTCCTTCTTTAACGAAAAGGGGAAAGAAAGCATGTTAACATCATTAATCATGACTTGATTTTGATTTCTTGGAACTATATATTTGAGATTCTATTTATGAAATCATGATCGTGATGATTTGAAAACTCCTACATATAAATCAAGATTTTCTTCATGACAAATATATATAAATTTTGTTTATTCATGAATTGATCTTTAATGAGATGACTTCCTTGTGTGATGATTGAAAATTAATTTTCTTTCGATGAATCATTGAATCATGACTTGATCTATGCTATCTTTTTTATATATATATCATGATTCTTGATTGTATACCCTTTATCATGAATTGAAAATTGACGATAAGAAAGTATTTCTGAATCATGATTTTGATTTCTCGAAACTATATGTTTAGAATTTGTTTGAAAATCATGATCTTGATCTTGCTAAAATGAATGGTTATGAATCATGAATGATATCTTTTGATCCTTATTGATTTTTCATATTGATATCTATCATTACATGATATGATTGAATGATTGATTGATACAAATTTAAATGATGTGAAAAGTTGTTAAAGGAAGAAAACAATCTAAATTTTGATATTTCAATATTTGATACTTGGAATATTTTAAAATGTGTTCTTGATGAGAATGTTTGAAATTGCTCTTTTATCTCATGAATCTTTATCTTAATCTTGTTAAGAAAAATTTTAATGAACCATGAATCATATCTTTGGTATTCACGAATTAATCCTTATTGATATCTTTCATGAATTCTTTGAATCTATTGCCTTGAACTTTTGAATTGTGATGAATCAAAAATTTTTCTCCTATATGACTTCTCCTATATGTCATGCTTTGAATATTGATGAAGATTTTTTATTGATGGAAGTTGATATATGATATGAAAAGAGGATGTAAAAGAAAATCTTTGTATTTGATCCTACTATTCTTTTTGACAAAACAAAGGGGGAGAAGATTTATTGCTAGCTTGCAACTTCAATGAAAAATTTCCTAGCTCCATCATTGAAATGAAGGAACATCCTATCATGGAAATTTTAAATGTTGCTAGCATGCTACAAAAGCAAACTGCAAACTTGCTATGATGAATTGTAAGAAGCAAGTGATGGATTGCTATGCTTGGACATCCTTGAAAATTTGCCATGATTGAATGTTGAATGTTGATGAAAATAGCTAGTATGTTGTAAAGTTTGCATATTCTTGAAAACTAGCTATGATGTTACTTCTCCTTTTGTTGATGACATAGGGGAGAAGTAGATTGATGACTTCATGCTTTGTATTGAATATTTTATATATTTGCATGATGGTTTGACGATTCTCATAAACATTGTGATGAATGTTGCTTGGATCCGATAATCCAAGTGTTCTATCAATTGCATATAGATAAGGGGAGTTTGTGTTAAACCCTGGGGAGTTAAGGTTAACACCATTAGACAACAATTAGTAGTCATCATCAAAAAGGGGGAGATTGTTGAATCTCGGATTTTGATGATGAAACTAATTGAGTGTGATTTGTTGTCTAACCGCGTGTTGAGTTACGCAGTCTACTATCGATCGATATTGGGTGTCGAGCGAGGTTTGGTCGACTATCGCAGGAGGCTTCAGACGCCGCATCGCCAAGAAGCGCGGAGTTGCGCCATGGATATCGAGTTTGTTTGTGCATGAGTAACTAAAGGGATGAAGACATAAAGCGTAAATCAAGGGTCAAGTCAAGTGCGATGGATCGTTGGGAGTTCGCGAGCTTGACAAGAAAGATCGGCTTGCCAAAGAAGCTCGGGGAACTCGCCAAAATCATCGTGGAGTCCGAGAGCTTGCGGGAGTCCGCAGGATGGTTTCCGAGGATCGCTTAAGACCGCCGGAAGTTCTAAGCTCGACTTTAAGAAGACTTGACTTATGGACTTTGTAATAGCTTAGGAAACGTCTTTAAAATTGTAGTTAGCACATATTTTGGGTTAGGATTAGATAACCCAAAGTGGGGCCCATTGGGCCTTGATTAAAGGGCTTTGGGCTAAATCTACCACGCCATGCATGCTGCATGTGAAGTAGAGCGTGTGATCTTTGTAGCATGTACGTAGTAGCATCAGAGCGCAGGTAGAACCACCGCTCGGGCGGTGGTAGCACCGTGACGCCCAACAGACGACAGCGTGGAATCGCTCGCAAAGTGTGCACCGCCTCGACCACTGTGAAACATTGGAACTCCAAATTTATTTGAAATTTGGAGCCCAATTTTGAATCCACTTTGGATCTATAAATACCCCCCCTTTCCCAGCTGAAAGGGTAACCCTTTTGAGCAAAAAAGTCTAAGTCTTGAGTTCTTGAAGGTTGTTGTAAAGTCTTGCTTTTGCTAGTGTTCACCTTCTTCCCTTTCTTGAGAGATCTTGTACAAGTGTGAACATCTTGTAAAGGGTTGTAAAGAGGTGTTTGATTCTTCCCCTCAAAGAGATTGCTAGTGGAAGAGAGGAGCCTCATCGTAAAGGCTTCAAGAGTGGATGTAGGTCATTTGACCGAACCACTATACATCCTTGTGTGAATGTGTGAGTGCTTACTTTCTTGAAGCATTTCTTTACTTTCTTTGCAAGTTATTTAGTTCATACTTATTTCCCTTAAGCAAGCAATTTCTTCAAGCTCTCTTTCGTCAAATCGAGATCTTCCTACTTAACGTGAGTTTCGCAAATCGGATTCAAGAAAACGGTTTTAATCGCTGCACTAATTCACCCCTCTTAGTGCCGCCGATCCCTAATGACTTCTCCTCTCGCCGCCCCAACTACTACTAAGTTGACCACAGACCGTGGCGAGCGAGGTCAGGTCCGTACCCCACCCGCAGACGTAACCAGAAGCTTGCCATCCGTCCGACCTATTTAAGCCGAAGGGGTAAGACAGGCAAGAGGGGGGAAAAAACACTCAGAGAGGTGAGTAGACTCGAAACCCTGAACACATTCGGGAGCTTGCCGACTGACGAGGGCTAACTGAGCGTCGGAGGGGGCGAGCACCCTCCGACCCGCTTTGTCAGAGGTCTCGTTCGACGATCGGGCGTGGAGCTGTCACTCAAGGCGCCAGCGGGAGCGGGAGCCATCGACGGTCCAACCATATCGTGGATTTGACCCTCCGGTTCCGGATTCTACGCCGCACGCCCCAGGGTCACGGTAAAAAGTTGTTTCCCATAACAATATATAATTAAATTCATCTAAAAAAATTATAAGTATGATTTATCAAGACTTTTTTAATTTTTAATACAATGGGATGCTCCTATTTTTTTATCATATAATATTTAATCATTATTTTGCTCCTAAAAAATAAAATGACTGGTCTAATATTGTCGCTTGTTGGTTGAGACACGATTAATTAAGAGAAATAATTAATGAAAGCCAACAAGAAAAAAAAATCCGTACAAGAATTCAAAAATTAAGAGAAATAATTAAAAAACAAAAAAATTAGGGAAACGGAAAGACATTTATTTATTTTACTTATTTATATGCCTAATATTGCCTTGGTTTATTCGGACGATTTCCTCTGCATAATTACCACCCCTTGGCTTCCCTTCGCCTCCGCGCCCGGCGACGGCCACTCTCGGGCTCCGCCCACTTCCCCCATCTGTCTTCTTCTCTACTACAAACCCAACCCCTCTTTCCTTCTAAATTATAGGGCTTCTTTGACGCTTCCTCACTCATGGGGTAACGCTGGCTCTCCTCTTGAACCCTTCTATTTTGTGCTTTTGTTCTCGCCATGCGATTCATCGTTTTTTTTACGTTGCAGTAATTATTGGCCGTTTGCTTCGATGTTTCCGTTTACTTTCGATGAAATCTCTGTTTCTTTTTGGAAGAAGGAGATATTTTTGTGGTTTGTTTTGTTTTGTCATGGTGGGTGATTTTTTGGGTACTCAGTCGACAGCCGGAAGTTCTGTGGGCGCAGCGTTCTGATAAGATCTACCTGACGGTTTCCCTACCGGATGCGAGAGATGTTTTTGCGGAGAGCAAGCCTCACGGGGCGTTTAGGTTCTCAGCCGTCGGGGCTCAAGACGAGCACTTCGATTTCAGCCTCGAGCTCTACGATGCTGTAGTTCCCGAGGCAAGCTTTTCTCTCTCTCTCTCTCTTTCTCTCTCTCTCTACTAGTTTCTTGTTTTTCATGGAACTCTGGGTTGATTGTCACTGACTCCTATGCTTGTCAATTTATTTTTTGTTTTAGGTATGCTAGTCATTTGGATAACCACTAAATTTGTGTTTTAGTTAATATTAGTCTTCTTAGGTGTACATTTGTTACTGTTGTATATGCTAAAATAATGAGCTTGCTGGTCAATATGCTATAGTACATTGCAAGATTTGAATCCGTATGTTTTTATAATATTATGTTGGGGGAAGATGATGCTGGTCCTTGGATCATCAAACAGACCTGTAGGTGTTAGATAAGTTCTTTGGCACCCAGAAAAAAAAAAAAGAAGAAAAGGACGAAGCTTGGGGTTTGTTTTGTGATTTAATATTATTATTTGTTGTTTCCAAACATTTTTTTGGTTGCTGATCTAGCTTGGGAACACACTTTCTTATTTAGGAACACAGGTTAACTGGATCATAAAGCTAGAGACTCAAGTTATTGGGTTATGTAAGTTTGATGCAATCTGGGTAGTCAAGTTTGTAAAAGTGTTTGATAAGGTCGGATTTGGTTGTCTTGGTAACTAGGATTGCAAGAATCCATTTAGACCTTTTTTCTGAGGTAGACATTATGAAGCAAACTGAGGAGCTGACGTGGGTAAACAAAAGTTCCTAATTGAGCCAAAGTGCTCCACTTAAGATATGTTTGTATTCAAATGAGTTTTGCAAAACAAAAGAATGATGAGAATGTGTCCAGTGGGGTTTTTGGTTAATTCAAGCCACTTACTGAAGAGGACAATTAGAGCGCTAAAACCAAGAGAAGTAGAGAGAGGTAATTAAGGTCATTATCTGAGGCCTCTTCTGTTCATGGGTATCCCTTTTATACTCGAGTCAGGTTTTGATATCAATTGTCACAATTCAAGACAAATACTTGACCTGTTAACTTATCATGTCTGAACCACTAGTCCAAAATGCATGTCATAGGTTAATAGTACATCCACAACCCTTATAAATTAGTCCAAATCTTTATCCATATCTGATGTGAGACTAAACTTGCAAGATGGATTGGCTCAGTTAGATAACTATCAATTTAAACTCAAGTTAACTTTGTTGTGTCTCAAGACCATTGACCCAAAATACTTGATCCCAAGTTAATAGTAATACACCCATGAGGTCCTTATAAGTCCATGTAGATTTTGCCTACTTCCAATGTAAGATTAAACTGGGTGTTGTATAGCCTGTTAAATTGGATAGTTGTTTCCTTGTAGCTTGTTAATGCTGTTGTATCATGATGCAGAAGCATGAAATCTGTTAAAAAATAAAATAGTTATGATCTTATTATGGCAGAATTGTAAAATTGGACTGCTAGTTTCGTTGAATTAACAAAATCTTTTTTTAATTTTTGTATGTCGTAGTATCTTCTTTTTGGTCTTTATGCTTATCAATTTTTTTAAAACTTTGTTATCAGGCTA
The DNA here is from genome assembly GCA_023547065.1 of Musa troglodytarum. Lineage (NCBI taxonomy): Eukaryota > Viridiplantae > Streptophyta > Magnoliopsida > Zingiberales > Musaceae > Musa > Musa troglodytarum. The sequence continues at coordinate 274,177 of CP097511.1, read as the reverse complement.
GTAAAATAAATATTGGGATGAGGAACATAATTTGCTCAATCAAGAAGGAGAAAAAAGGTTGGGCGGCTGCTGAAGTCAGAGGAAAAACCTGCTCCATTTATCAAAGTTGATTGGAATAAATGGTGTGATGAAGATGAGGAAGAGTCTGACATTTGTAAGTACGTCTCTAAAGAAGTAAAAAACTAATCTTTTTGCCTACTTCAATTCCAACCGTTTGGTGGCTGGACTGTTCATATGGGTTAAAAATTTCTTTAGTCTCTGTTACACATATAGACTGATGCATGCCATATCATGCCTCAGAGGTATAAATCTGTAACATCTATGATAAAAAATTCACCAGTATGTGGAGTTCTGTTGACAACATCAGAACTTGACGTAGACTTCAATATATAAGGATTCAGTTGATATTCATCAAAATTATCCATACTGTTGGTGGAAACAACTTTTTACCGTGACCCTGGGGCGCGTGGCGTAGAATCCAGGAACCCGGGGGTCGTCTCGGTATGGTTCGGTCCGCTGATGGCTCCGCTCCACGCTCCGAGGCAAAGGCAGCGCATACCGGGTCGGGACGAAACTTGCAGCAAGGCGGGTCGGAGGATGCTCCGCCCGACCCCTCCGACGCCCAAGTCAGCCCTCGTCCGTCGGCCGGTGAACCCAGATAATCGAAGAGTTAAGAGTCTACTCACCTCCTCTTGCCTGCCTTACGGCTTAAATAGGTTTGACGGATGGCACGCTTCCGATTGCGTCGCGGGTGGCGTACGGACGACTCGCATGACCGGCGCGTGGTCAACCTCGCGTAGTCGGGGCGAGCGGAGAAGCGACGCCGAGCGATCAAATCACGGGAGTAAGAGCGCAGAGGGGCGATGGCGCCATCCGGTGTCATACCCAGACCAGTCACGCGTCACATTTAATATCCCTAACATTACCCCCTCAAAAGCCACTCCTGCGCGGACGGTCTTTGAGGGTTGGGATGGTGCTCTGAGAAACCCGGTTGCACGTGGCGGCCGGCCGACACCTCAGCGGGGTTCATTCGCTGTGACATGATTGATCGACTCATTGCGCAGAGGAGGAGTCCAGTGCCTGATTCGTGATAACCGAACCGCTGCCGATAAAGGCCGAGCCGTCCGCTCGACCAGAAAACGGCGGTCGAGCCGCCAAGACCGTAATAACCGAACCGCCGTCGATAAAGGATCGAGGCGACACTTAACACCGGCCAACCGCCGTCCGGTAGTAAGCGGGTCGAGGCCCGCACAAGACCTAAAACCTATAATAACCGAACCGTCGGGATAGCGCCGAGCCGCCGCTCGACCTGAAACTGATGGTCGAGCCGCCAAGACCGTAATAACCGAACGCCGTTTGGGATAAAGGATCGAGGCGACACTCAACACCTGTTGCCAACCGCCGCCCGGTAGGCGGGTCGAGGCCCGCACAAGACACAGAAAACCATAATAACCAACCGCTGCCCGGGATAAAGCGCTGCCGCCGCTCAACCTGTAAACCGCCGTCGAGCGCCGCCAAGACCTAGATAACCGAACCGCTGCCGATAAAGGGCCGAGCCGCCGCTCGACCTGAACCGGTGGTCGGCTGCCGCCAAGATCGTAATAACCGAACCGCTGCCGGATAAAGGGCCGACCGCCGCTGGACCTGTAAACGATGGTCGGCCGCGCCAAGACCTAGATAACCGAACCGCCGTCCGGGATAAAGGATCGAGGCGACACTCAACACCTCGCCGAATCGCCCGGTAGTAAGGGTCGAGGCCCGCATAAAACCTAGAAAACCATAATAACCGAACCGCCCGACCTAAAACCGCGTCGAGCCGCCAAGATCAGATAACCAACCGCTGCTCGATAAGGATCGAGGCGACACTCAAATCCCCCCGCCCGCTTGCCAACCGTAAGTAGTCGAGAGTAAGGGTCAAGCATAAGACCTACTGAAACATATCATCCGAACCGCCGTTTCCGAGATGAGGGTCGAGCCGCTCAAGACCCAGATAACCGAACCGGCTGCTCGGGATAAGCAGCGACCAAGACCTAGAAGACCAGGCCCGGTCGAGCCGCCAAAGACCTAGTCGAACCGCCGCCACTTATGCCGCTCAAAACGGTTCGCGCGATAGTGCGGTTGCCGGAATCGAGGGGTCGAGCGCAGGTGGTAAGTTACTTACCGGGCGTGTGGACACGCCACATCCTCATTAATATTGCACGCGCTTGACCGCCTGACGCGATGCCGTTGGGCGCATGCGCGCGCCATGTCGCCGCCACCTCGAAGGCGAAAGGCCGAGGCCCCTTTTCTATAAATAGCGAGCCCGCGACACTCTATCACTTTTCATCGAGTTTTTCTGCCTCCTAGTCCCGCTGTCTTCCTCCGAGTTTTCTTCCTGGCCCCGCGTGTCTTGCCATCCTTCGCTTGATTCCTCCGCCGTAGGTCGCTGCACAATGGCTCTCCCTTCCACATCCTCCACTCTACTTCTTCCTCTTCCTCCCCTTCCGTCACTACCCGTGTCGCCGCTCCCATCATTTCCTCCTTCCACCTCTTCCTGCAAGGAAGCGCGCGCGCTAGAGGCCCTAATGTGGCCGCACGACCAAGATTCCCCACTGGACGAGCCCTCGGTGGGGATCTTCCGGAGGCGCTATAGCACCCCGGCAGAGTACGCCTTGCGCCCCCGGCGGGCAGCGGGCTCCGATCCGGCTCCCAAGGGCTTTGCCTCGACTCGACGCCCGAGGCCGGCCCGCGCCTTCCCTACATCCACCATTGTGTCTTGTATATCTTTGTGGCGGATCTCGCCTTCACAAATAACCTCCAACTCTTGGCGATACCTGGTGGCTTTCCTGGGGGAATGCCATTACGCCAATATCACCCCGACCCGCAACCTGTTTCTCTCCGCCCGCCTTTTCAAGGGGCCTGGGATATTTCCTGCGCCGGCAGTGGTTCCGGTTAGCGCGCCACCAATAACAAAGGGTGGAAAAGGCGCTTCTTCGCCCAAAGGCGAAAGACCGGGTTTCGGGGTTCGTGGTCCTCAAGGACCATTGACAACACCGCCCAAAACTCAACGCCGAGGAGCGCACTCGAGAAGTCGAGGGTGATTCTTCCTCCTCGCAAGCCATCCGCAATATGTCCTGAGAAATGGCTTGTGGAGGCGGGCTTAGCCCGCGCCTCGGGTAGGCTATTGTCGCCTTCCTATCTTCGTGATTGCCACCGCACTCTCGCCTCTAACTTATCTTTGTCTTTCGCGTAAATGGTGAACCCGCGATCGCTCCATGACGGCACCCTGCAGATCGCCCCCGCGCCGGCCGCTCCTGCGAGCGGGCGACTCGCGAACAACCGACGGGGCGCTCAAGAAAAGGTCCAAGGCCAAAGACGTGGTGGACTCGAGGTGCCGTGGCTCTCCGCCGGAGCAACGACCGTCCGATGCCTCTCGCTTCCCGCCGAGCGCCGGCCCAGCTGGGGACGACCGAAGGGCCGCCCCCGCCATGAAGGATTTGTGCCGATCCCACCGGGGAAGGATCAGCCCTTCCTTTCCCGGGTAATGGGTGAGGTCCTTCGGGCGACGAGCGACCGTGGCCCGGGCATGGTTTGTCCCGGGACAAAGTGTGGACCGGGAGAGCCTCGCCACCTACCTCCGGGGCGCCCATCCCGACATAGCTCGGGATCTATACACGCCTCTGAGGCTCTTATCGCTAAATCGCCAAGCTCTGCGGTTGTGGGTAAGCACCGCCTCGCGTATTCCTTGGGTAAACACTGCTCATCATTTATTCATCGCTTCTTTCGCAGAATTTCCACTACACCACGGCCCTCGATCGATCGGGTCCACGACGCCGGCCGGCTAGTGGGCGGATCGCGAGCGCAACTCGAGTTGCGCCGCCACCGGAGGAGGCCCGAGCGGGTCCGCCCGAGGCGTTGCCGCCGCCGAGCAGCGCGGCGCCGACATGGGCGCTGAAGTCACGCTACCGACCGCCGAGCTCGAGGTCGCCGCCGGCCGAGGCCGTCAGCAGAAGCTTCTCCGACGGAGAGCCGAGAATCGCCTCCGCACCAAGGAGGCCTGAGTTGGCGCAAAGTCGACTTCGCAAGAGGCCGAGGCAAAGGCCGCCCGAGGCTCTGGGCAGAAGGTAGCCGCTCGAGAGGGACCGGGAGGCGATCGAGGAATACAAGAAGTCGGAGGGCTTCCTCCTGCCAGACCGGACGGCAGTATCCTACGAGTATGGATATAAGGCCCTGCCCGATTCCGAGCATGCCCTCCAGTTCGTGGTCGAGGAGGATCCTTCACCTCCCGCCCCGAGGACGAGGTGTGAACATGCCCGGCGAGGTTCTCTTCGACGACAGCCTTCCGGAGCCGCTGAGGGACTTTACTTTTTCTTTTCGGGAGGGTCTTCCTCACCCTTGAACACTTTTCCCCTCGAGGGGCTCATTTTGTACTCCAAAAACTTTGGCAATACAATTCTCATTTATGGCAATGTGATTTCCAAGTTAACTCCAATAGCCCGAGTCGAATGCTGACGTATTTCTGTTTGGCCCTTAAACAAAGTATTTCTTGAGGTTCTGGATGTTCCAGGTCCTCGGCAGTTGCTGTCCGGTCATAGTCGCGAGTCAGAACGTACCCGATCGGACGACTTTGATTACACGGTAGGGGCCTTCCCACTTAGGTGCAAGCTTGCCCCTTAAGTGGGCGGGGTCACTTACTTCCGCCTTGCGTAGTACTAGATCTCCCATCCCGAGGGGTCGAGGGCGCACCCTCTTATTATAACTTCTGGCAACACTTCGATTGTACGCTAACATCTTTATGCGCTGCCGCCCTCGCGCTTCTAGCGTGTCTAGACCGCCCGAACTCGGGTCGAGGTGGACTCTTCATAGTTTTCCACCCTAAGGTTGAATGACTAACTCGCCGGCAGGACCGCCTCCACGCCAATGCCAGTCAGTAGGGGACTCGCCTGCCGCCTTCGGGTAGTCCGCAAAGACCATAGGATGTTCGAGCTCGACGACCTTGATCGGGCTCCAAGTCCTTTCCTAAGCCCGCCTAGGATAGACGGCTGGTCACTCGGCGAGCCCGCTGGTCCGGGTGGGCCACCGAGCTAAACCTCAATCGATCTCGATAACTCGCAGAATTCCTTAAACCGAGCGCCGCAAAATCGGGTGCCGCGATCGCGATGATAACGCTGGGAAGGCCGAATCGGGTCACAATGTTTTTCCATACGAATCGCTCGACCTGCTCGCCGTAATGGTCGCTGTGGGCTCGCTTCCACCCACTTGGTGAAGTAATCAATCCCCACGATGATATATCTCCGCCGTCGACGACGGGGAACGGACCCAAAAGGTCCATTCCCATTGCGCCAAGGGCCAGCGCAATCCATGGAGGTGAGCGGACCGCGGAAGTCATGGCACGGGCTTGGCGTTGGCAGTGTCGCACCGTCCGCACAAAAGCCTTGGCGCCTTGGCAACGAGGCCGCAGTAGCCTTGGCGTAGTATTTTGAAGGCCAAAGTTCGCCACCCATATGCTCCCCGCAGTCTCGCCGTGAACTTCGCGAATTACTACTCGCCGGATCTAAGCATCGCAGTAGGGGATGAGAAAACGACCTTTTGTAGAGCCGGTCGCCAATCTCGCAGTACCACGCCTGGGTTCGGCGGAGCCGCCGCGCTTTGACGTCATCCTTAGGCAGGATCCCCTCGCGCTTGTATTTCAAAGACTTCCGAATCCACGAGGTGGAGAGGTCGACTCGGGTCCCCTATCTCCATGATGGCCACCGATCGGTGTGCGAGCTCTTCGACCTTGGGTTCGGCTCCCGAGGCTAACTTCACGAGCTGGTCCGCCCGCCGCTCGGGACCCGCACTCTAGACAAAGTGAAACGAGAAGTTAGAGGTCCGGTCTTTACCTCGGTCGTATTTGACATGGTCGGTCCCGCGCTCGATACTCCGCCAACTTGTTCGGCGACTGGGCTTGGGAATCCGTGAGAACATGGATCGCTCTCACCTGCATCTCTGCTGCCGGAGGCCTCGCCAAGAGCGCCAGTATTCCGCCTCGCTGTTCGTGGCCTCAAGCCGGCGAGAGAACGCCGAAAGCGTGTCCGTCGGGTCCTCCAGCACGAGTCCCGCCCCGCACTCGAGCTAGACGACCCATCCACGCAGGACCTGGCCTTGATAAACTTGCTCCGCACCTTCTCGCTCCTACGAGTCAACTCGAGATGAAATCGCCGTGGCCTAGGCTTTGATGGTCGTTTCGGTTTATAGCGAAGGTCGAACTCGATAGCTCCACCGACCATTTCGTAAGCGCCCGCCACGCCAAACTTAGAGAGAACTTGACGCAGGGGTTGGTCGGTGATTACCTCAATCGTGGGGCTCGAAATAAGGGCGTAGCTTCCGAGCCGCCAGGATAAGTGCGCTAATGCCAATCTTTCGATGGGGATAGCGCGTTCGCCCACGCAGACATGGCCGTGTAATAAATCGATGTTGAGTGTCGAGGCTTCCTTCACCAAGATCGAGCTCATCGCATGTCGAGACGCCGCCTGTAGAGGCTAAGCTTTTCCGAGACACCGAGGTAAGGCGGGAAGTTCGGATAGGTGCCGCTTCAGCGTGAAAGCCTCCTCGCACTCCGCCCATTGGAAGTTCTTCGATCCTCGAGGACTCCGAAGAAAGCAAGGCACTTATCTCCCGACCGGGATAGATACCGGTACAGAGCCGCTATCCTCCCGTTAAGGCATTGAAGCTCCTTCATTGTTCTCGAGATCTCATGTCGACGAGCCCGATCTTCTCCGGATTGGCATCTATTCCTCTCTCGTGTATGATGAATCCCAGGAACTTCCCTGATGTCACGCCGAAGACGCACTTAGCTGGATTGAGGCGCATTCCATATCTCCTTAGCGTAGAGAAGGTTTCCCGCAAGTCATCAAGGTGTGCGGCCCCTGTGCGACTTTTTACAATCATGTCGTCGACATATACTTCCATGTTTCGCCCTATTTGGTGGGCAAACACCTTATTCACCGCCCTTGGTAAGTGGCCCCAGATTCTTCAATCCGAACGGCATGACCTTGTAAAAATAAGCTCGGGGTGTGTGGAAAGCCGTGTTGTCGATCCTCGCGCCATCCGGATCCGTTGTAACCGAGTAGGCGCCCATGAAGGAGAAGCTGCATGCCTCGGCTGAGTCGACCACCGGTCGATCCTAGGCAAGGGAAAGCAATCCTTCGGCAAGCACGATGATCGTGTAGTCGACACACATCCTCCGCCTTCCATTAGGCTTCTTACGAGGACTACATTGACCATCGGGGATACCCGACTTCCTCAATGAAGCCGACGCCAAGAGCTTGTCGACCTCCGCTTGCAGCCTTGTTGGCGCCGAGCCCGAGCCCGGTCTTTGTCTTACCGCGAGCGGTCGGGAAACGTGCGATGGTGTTGAGAAACTTCCGATCAATTCCCGGAGGTCGGCCACGCCCAAGAAGACGCCGGTGTTTTCCCGAGGAGGCTAATAAGTTGGGCCCGCTTGATCGCCCTGTGTCGATCGATCCCGACCGTCCGGCCGACGGCCATCTCGCAGCGGAATGTTAATCGCCGTTTGTTGGCTCGGACGCCGGTCGGGTGTTGCGTCCCGCGCTGGTCTTCGAGGGGTCGCCCACCTCTTTCTTACCTGGAGATCGCTGTCAAGTAACACCGCCCGATTCCCGAGGATCTCCCGACTTCCCTAACTCCGCTACCGGTCGAAACTTCAAGGTCCGGTGGTATGGATATAATTGCCTCACCGGCCGAGGGTGGGCCGCCCAGTGATGGCGTTATACGCGTAGGGAGATCGACCACCGTAAAAGTCGCCAAAGATAGTTTTTGTCTTCGAGAATCACCGAGTTAACGGTAGGGTTACCGCGCCGGGCGAATCGAGTCGCCGGTGAACCCGGTGAGCGCTGAGCGCAGGGGCTTCAGGGCCTCCTTCGACAAACCCAACTTCAAGAAGGCTTCGAAGTAAAGAATGTCACCGAGCCGCCGTTGTCGATCATAATCCTTCCGACTGCGATTGGCTATTCGGGCCGACACCACCATGGCCATCATGCTCGACGTCCCTGTGTCCCCGAGGGGAAAGTGATCTCTGCTCGAGGGAGGGCGTGCTCTGGGCCGCGACGGCACGGGCGTAAGCTTTTCGCCCCGAGGCGCTATGCCCTCCCGGCCGGGCCCCTATAATTACGCCGATGTGTTGCTCGACCGGCCTTCGGATGTAGGAGGGTTCCCGTGGACGCCGGATGTATTGGACTAAGTGACCTCTTCTGATCGCCTCAATTTGCCGCCTCACCGTGGCATTGCTTCAAGATCGCGTCTGCTGCCGATGGAAGCGCAATATCGGTATGATCGCCAGCCGCCGCCCTTCATCGGGCGGGAGGCTCGAGCATTCCCGCTTCCTTTATCCGAGGAATATTTGCGCCCGGACGCTGCTCAAGGGGGAGGTGGTGGCCCGGCGCGTATTGGTCGGGATGCCCCGCCGGCGCCCTGGTGCGGGATCGCCGCCTAGTCGCTGCTCCCGCCGGATGGGGTCGAGTGCCCCTTGGTCGCTTCTTCCTTCTCCCGAACATCCGTGTCTCGCCGCCACATATTGACTTGCCCGCTGAAACATTTCCGCGATGGACGCGGGGTCGCTTCCACCAAGGACCAAAGAAACTCGAGGGTCGCAGTCCTATCATAAACGCCGCATCAACAAATGATGGGTGAGCGCCGATAACTCCTGCATTCTCCGCGGTAAACCTCCGCACAAAGTGGGAGAGGGTTCGCCCTCCTTGCTTCAAACCCGTGGAGGAGTGCGATGTAAGGCTTTGGCCGCGTTAACGCCAAAAATGTAGCTCAAGTCCTTGGCGAGCCGCTCAAAGGATGTCACCGCCCCACTTTTCAAAGTGCTATACCATGCACGAGCGACCCTTTCAACGTGGTGGGAACGCCGCACATCAAGGCGCCCGAGGTTCCGTGATAGGGCCATCCGAGCTCTGGAAGCGCAACATGGTCCGCCGGATCACCGACTCCATCATAGGTCGATGGAGGGGAGGCGAAAGTTCAAGGGCACCGTATTCCCTGCATGTCGAGAACGGGACTCCGCGGGGCTCCTCCTCTCGCTCCTCTTGACTTACTGACGCCCTTTGCACTCATCCAGCGCTGGGCGATAGAGCGGAGCCGAAATAAACTCGACCGAGGACACCGCCTCGGTTCGCGGATGCCTGTGCTTTCGAGCCCGGTTCCGCCCCGAACCGGCGGAAGTCGGGGAAGATGGTGCCGTGGGGCGCCATGATGCACGGGTAGGGTCCTGCCTCGAGGCTCGCCCCCGCCTCCCGGAGCAAAGTAGGGAGGACGGCCCGACGATTTCAGCCGTGGTTCGACCGCTGGGAAAGGTCCTGAAAGGCCTCCGCGGTGACGGGGGAAGGAAGCGGAGGGACCCGACTCGGCGGGTGGAGTCCTGAGTCGTTGAATAAACTCCAGTAGCGATCTGCGGTCGCGGCGGGATCGTCCCTCCAGGGTTCGGAGTTTAGTGGGACCTCCGCCGGGTGCCTCCGAAGCGACCTTTCGTCCATGAGTCGTTTAGGGCGGAGCAGGTAGACCTTCGACAACGGGCCCTCCTTCTAGCGCCAATCTGTTGGTGGAAACAACTTTACCGTGACTCGGGCGTGGGCGAGAATCCAGAACCCGGGGTCGCCTCAGCATGGTTCGGGTCCGCCGATGGCTCTCGCCCGCCGGCTCCGAGGCGCGCGCCGCGCTGTAGTCGGGACGAAACCTGCAGCAAGGCGGGTCGGAGGATGCTCCGTCCGACCCCTCCGACGCCCAAGTCAGCCCTCGTCCGTCGGCCGGTGAACCCAGATAATCGAAGAGTTCAGAGTCTACTCACCTCCTCTTGCCTGTCTTACCCCTTCGGCTTAAATAGGTCGGACGGATGGCACGCTCCGCTATGCTCGTGGTGGCGACGGACTGACTCGCATCGGGTGCCGTGGTCAACCTCGCGTAGTTGGGGCGAGGCAGGAGAAGCGACGCCGCGATCAAATCACGGGAGTAAAGAGCGCAGGAGGGGCGATGACGTCATCCGGGTGTCATACCCAGGACCAGGTGTCACGTCACATTTAATATCCCTAACACATACCTATATCTCAGGAAATTTTTTTAGTGGATGCAGAAAGCCGAGAAAATATACAACAACCTGGCCTCTATTGGAACTAAGAAGTTCCCTTTGCTGAAATTTGATATACCTTGGTCTCCGTAGCTTCATTGGAAGCCCTATCAGAGTATAATTTTTTGAGTTTCCCTGAATGGATATTGAGGAAAAGCAACTAGAGTAAAGAATAAAGATGTCAACTGCATTTGCAGTTTTAATCGAGTTATTGCAAATTTTGCATTATGATTGTTTGTTACTCTTACGTGTAGCACTTGCTGAGCCTCTATAGTTGTATGATCTTGCAAATTTTGCATTATGATTGTTTGTTACTCTTACGTGTAGCACTTGCTGAGCCTCTATAGTTGTATGATCTAGCAAGCCGCATGACTCTGATAAGTACATTTCACTTTCCAATCTCACTGCTTGAGTTCTGTATAAATAGATGCCTGAGAATGGTGACTATAAAAGAAATTATTAAATAAAAGAATATATTTGAGGCCTGGGATAGTTCTAAAATTAAATTTTCCTCTCACAGAATATATGTTTTTTGTTGAATCATCTGCTAAACACTGCATGGTTGCCGATCCTGTAGGTGGATGTATCAGACAGTTGATTTGGACTTGATCAAATAGTTTTGAGCGAAAAAGGTTTTTTATTACTTATTATACCTCACTAGTATGGTGAAAGCAATCATTTTTTACTTGTACATGCACAGATATATCTTCAGTTGTTTTATTTTTTAGTTAGCATCAAACGTTAGAAAAATTGGTTGACTAAGTAATTATATATATTTAATCATAGACATGAGTTCGTAACTGTGTGTTGATATGAGCAAAGCTTCCTTCATATGCAGGTATGGGTATCATCCAGTTATGGAGAGTATACTGTAACTATCTCATGAATTTATTCTCTGAAGAAAAAAATTAATGTAATTATTATTTGTTAGATTGTCCCAAAATATGTAATGTTGGGGTGACATTCTAGAGATTACTGCACAAAAAAATAATTGGAACTTCCAAATGGCCTACACTGACGGAACTAGGTCATTTTATTTATCTAATGGAGTTGTTAAGGAATGATAAGAAACTACTCAAGGTTTGTTAGAACACTTTTACTATGAAAAATTGCCATCAAAATGCTCATGAAGAGTTTAATTAGGACCCTTTAAAAGTACAAAATCGCCTTTAGAAAGCATCAACCAAGCCTAGACATACACAAATTTAACTGAATCTAATCACTACCAAGTTCTTCTTACTTTAGAGTGCATCATAATGAAGGAATCAGCTAATGCATTCCAGGGCTAAATAAAGTGAAGTTGCAAGTATATGTACTGGAAAGTTTTTTGATTATGACTTATCTTCACATCATAATGGAAACTCATTATTTAGAAGCCCAGTGTACAGATAGAGGCATTGTTATTAATATATAGTTGGTGCTTTTTTTTGCCATATAATATTTTATTTGACTGATATCCATTTCTGTACAGCTGACTCACTTGTCTCTGATGATGAAAACAATGAGGTATGGTTGCTAATTTACGCACCCCCCTCCCTTTTCGTTTTTCTCTTGTTCTTGCTGTTTCTAAATGAATTATGATGTATTTAACTGCTTTTGCTCACCATTGTTGATTAGGTTAATGGCATCGATGATGAAAGCAGTGATGATGATAGCGGCTTGCTCTGTAAGAGTTTATACATGTTTTCTTAATGATGTTTTGCCTCTGGCAAGGACTTATAAATTTGCAGAGCCAATTATATCGAGTTGGGGGTTTGTCTACGCAAATTTTCAGGTCCTTTACGTGGTGCCTAACAATAAGTTCCATCGAAGCTTTTGGAACTTGGTTAGGTCTTGCTGATATATGTTGAATGTACCAACCGGTGTTACTTTTCCTCTACTTGGTCATGGACATAGAAATTCATATCAGATCTTTATTAGTCTAATATGTTCATTTAGGCTCACCTGCAATTTCTGAAACATGTATCCTTGATTGCAGATCTACCTGACCTAGAAAAGGCCGGAAGAAAGTGATTTGAACTTGATGGCTGGTGGATGAGATCGACTCTATCACCATAGCGACAGGCGTAAAGAAGAAGAATTATGCCTATATTTTGCTACCTCAGTATTTTGCACAACACCTTCGATAATCACTCCTGTGGCGTCACGGATTTGTCACACTTTCATCAACAGATTCTTATTGAACCTAATCTTACTATTACTTCTCTTGTGATGGCCATTATTAGTGCTTATTTGAGGGCATCACATCCATAGTGTCCCGCCATTCCACCAACTTAGCATGAGTTGCTCTCTGGTTTTGATATTGTTACAACATTTTCTTGATGGTCAAGAAAACTTGGCTTCTGAGCTGTGGAAAGTCTTGGCTACCAGAATGCAGTGCACAGGCCAACTTTGTCATTAACCTTTATCAGTGTTCTTATCTCAAGATCTGAAACTTTTGGAGGTCAGATTCATGATGTAGACACCTTCGTTGCTCGTGTAGTGCTGGATTGGGTGCTGTTAGGGGTATAAGTATGACGTGACACCTGGTCTTCGGTCGTACACCTGGATGATGTCATCGCCCCTCCTGCGCTTCATTATGCTCACGATTTGATCGTCCGACGTCGCTTCTCCTCAGCATCGTCCCAACTACCCGCCAAGTTGACCACGGCACCGACCTGCGAGGTCAGACCCGTACGCCACCTGCAGACAGTCGGAAGCATGCCCTCCGTCCGACCTATTTAAGCCGAACAGGTAAGACAGGAGGGGAGACCTTTTCTTTCCAAGAACACTCCGAGAGGTGAGTAGACTCGAACACCCCCGCAATTCTCTCTGGGGAACTCCTACGACGCCAAAGATCGATTAAGGCGCTGAGGGGTTTGGCGAGCATCCGACCCGCTTTGCCGCAGTCTCGCTTCGACGCCCGAGCGCTGCCGCTTTCGGAGGAGTCGGCCGAGGCGGAGCAGGAGCCATCGACGGCCCGAACTGCATCGAGACGCACTTCCGGCTTCCGGATTCGCGCTGCGGCGCCCGGGTCACGTGAAAAGTTGTTTCAACAGATTGGCGCTAGGAGGGCCACTCGCCGGCGACTACCGCTTCGCCTCTTAACGACACATGGACGAAAGGTCGCTTTCGGCCGGCACTCCTACGGAGGTCCCGCACACTCAACCCCGGGAGGGACGATCCCGCCGCAACTATAGATCGCCATCGAATATATTTAGCGACGCCGGGCTCTACCCGCCAAGTCGTTCCACCGCTTTCCCACCGTCACTGGAGGCTTTTCGTGACCTTTTCCCAACAGTGTCCGACCGGCAAGTACCGCTCCAGCCGCCCTCCTCGCTTACTCCAGAGGCGCAGAGCCGACCCTCCAAAGGCCGAACCTCTTCCCGCATCATGAGGCGATACCGCCGCACCATCTTCTCCAGCCTCCCGCCGGTTCAGGACGGAACCCGGCTCGAAACCGACGCCCCGCCCAACTCGAGGCGGTGTTCTGCACTCGACGACCTATTTCGCTCAGATCCGCCCATCGCATCGCCCGAGGAGGTGCAAAGGGACGCCCGCAAGTCCAAAGAAGAGCAGAGGGAAGTGTCCCACCGAGTCCTCGTCACAGACATACGGAATACCGTGCCCTTTGAACTTTCGCCTCTCCATCGACCTTTATGATGGAGTCGCGATCCACCGATCACGCCGCCGCCTTCCGGCTCAAATGGCCCTATATGGAACTTCTGACGCCTTGATGTGCGTATGGCGCTCTCACCACGCTGAAAGGATCCGCCTACGGTACAAGACCTTAAAAGCCGGGTCGCGAATATCCTTTGAACAGCTCGCCAAGGACTTCGAGCTACGCTTTTTGGCGCTTGCGACCAAAGCCTTCCGCCGCGCCTCCTCCCGGGTTTGAAGCAAAAGGAGGAGGAACCCTCTCCCACTTCGTGCGAAGGTTCACCACGAGGTACGGAGTTACCTGATGCTCACCCATCGTTATTGGTGCAGGCATTCATGATGGGGTGCGACCGCCGAGGTTTTGGCCGGTCCTGGTGGAGCGACTTCGCCCATCGCGGAAATGTTTCACGGGCGAGTCAATACGTGGCGGCCGAGTCCCGGATGTCGGGAGGAAGGAAGAACGACCGAGGGGCATCCTAATCCATCCCGACGGAACGCATAACTAGGCGGAGGCTCCCACACCAAGGGCGCCGCATGGGCCACCCCGACCCATACGCGCCGAGCCGCCACCTCCTCTTGAAGGCGCCTCTGACGCAAATATTCCTCCGCATAAAGGAGCGGGACGCTCGTGCCGCCCCTGCATGAAGGGCCGGCGATACCGGGCCGATAGCATCTGCAGATTGCCGCCATCGCAAAACGGACATGACACGGAGCAATGCTACGAAATAAGCGACAAATTGAAGAGCTGATCCAAGAGGTCACCTCGATCAATACCTCCAAAGATCCGCGGCGCCATCCTCGCGCTTCAAGGCCCGGGCCGAGCAACACATCGACGTGATCGCTGTGGGGACCCGCCACCGAGGACATAGCGCTGGGTCGAAGGGCTTACGCCCGAGCCGCGCACGGGAATATCACCTCCTCCGAGCCGAGATCACATTCTCGGGATACGGGAGCAACCGAGCATGATGATGCCCTGGTGGTGTCGGCCCGAATAGCCAACGCGACAGTCCGGCGATTATGGTCGACATCGCAGCTCGCCGACATCCTCTATTTCGAGGCCTTTCGGGTTGGGGTTGCCGGCGAAGCCCCAAGCCTTTGCACTCGGCGCCACCGGCTTCACTAGCGACTCGATCTCGCCGCGGGTGCGGTAATTCCTACCATTGACTCTCGGGATTCAAGGCCAAAACTCTGTAACTTTTCCGTGGTCGACCTTCCCATCGCTGCATAACGCCATCCCGGGCCGACCCACCTCAACGTGCTAAGGGCCGCTTTATCCACATACCACCGGACGCTGAAGTTCTACCAGCCGGAGTCGGGAGGTTCGGGAGATCTCAGAGTCCGTGACGGTGTTACCGACGGCGACCTCTCGGTAAGAGGAAAAGGCCGGAACCGCCTCGAAGACCCACGCGGACGCAGCACCGACCGAGCATCCCGAGCCGATAAACCCGCGGTTAATATTCCGCAAGATGACCGTCCCGATCGATACCGGATTGGCCCGACTGGTGATCAAGAGCGGCGCAGCTCATCGCCTCCTCCAGAAAGCATCGATGTTCGCCGATACCGCCGACCTCCCGAATCGACCAAGTCGCCTAACACCATCTACACATTTCACCCGCCTGAGACAGACCCCGCCACCTCGAGCGCCAACAAGTCGCATAAAAGGAAGTCGACAGTGCTCTTGGCGCCCGACTTCATTGAGGAGGTCCAGATCCCAGTGGCTCTCCAATGTAGTCCTCGCCAAGAAGCCTAATGGAAGCCGGAGGATGTGTCGACTACACCGATCTAAATCGCGCTTGCCCGAAGGATTGCTTCCCCCTACCCAGGATCGACCAACTGGTCGTCTCAACCGCTGGGGACGTCCGCTTCTACTTCATGGACACCTACTCCCGGTACATCCTGATCCGGATGGCCCCCGGGGCTCGGCAACATACAGCCTTCCACACACCCCAAGGAGCCTACTTCTACAAAGTTATGCCATTCGGTTAAAGAACGCAGGCGCCACCTACCAAAGGATGGTGAACAAGGTGTTCGCCCAGCAAATAGGGCGAAACATGGAGGTATACGTTGACGATATGATCGTGAAAAGTCGCACAGGGGCTGCACACCTCGACGACTTGCGGGAAACCTTCTCTACGCTGAGAAGACATGGGATGCGCCTTAATCCGGCCAAGTGCGTCTTCGGGCGTGACATCGGGAAGTTCCTGGGTTCATCATACACTAGAGAGGAATTGATGCCAACCTCGAAAGATCCGAGCTCTCACCAACATGAGATCTCCGAGTACAAGAAAGGAGCTTCAATGCCTTAACGGAAGGATAGCGGCCTGTCCCTGCTTTCTATCCCGGCCGAGATAAGTGCCTTCCTTTCTTCCGAGTCCTCAAAGACCCAAAGAACTTCCAATGGACTACAGAATGCGAGGAAGCCTTCACCGGCAAAGACTTATCCGAGCTACCCCGACTTACCTCGGTGTCCGCGCTTAAAAACTTACCCTCTACCGCGGCATCTCAAAGATGCAAAGTGAGCTCTGCTTGTGAAAGAAGCCCCGATGCGCAACACCCGATTTACTACACCACCATGTGTCGCAGGCCGAGCAGCGCTTATCCTCCCATTGAAAGGTCGGCATTGGCACTTGTTCTAGCGGCCCGGAAGCTACGCCCTACTTCCAAGCCCATACGATTGAGGTATTGACCGACCAACCCTCGCCAAGTTCTTTCTAAGTTTGACGAGTAGGCGCCTCCTAAAGTGGTCGGTGGAGCTATCCGAGTTCGACCGCTACAAGCCGAGGACAGCCATCAAGGCCTGTGCCTTGGCCGATTTCATCTCGGAGTTGACACCACCGGCGCGAGAGCGCTGAGCAAATCCGCCGAGACCGACGCTGCACGTGGATGGGTCTTCCACCCAGGAGCCGCGCACGACTCATTCTCGAGGACCCCGACGACACGCCGAGCCGCTCTCCGCTGCTTTCGAGGCCACAAACAATGAGGCCGAATACGAGGCGCTGGCGTGCCTCCGCTTACGCCGAGATGCAACTAGGAGCAATCCACATTCTCACGGATTCCCAACTTGTCGCCGAGCAAGTTGGTGGAGAGTACCGCGCGGGACTCACCATGTCCAGACACCGACCGAGGTAAAAGCCCAAACCTCTAACTTTCCTCGCTTCACTGGCCCAGGTGCCTGTGTCCCAACGAGCGGGCGGACCACCGCGAAATTGGCCTCGGAGCCGATCCAGAGGAACATCCCGAGGTCGAAGAGCCGACACACCTGGCCGGTGGCCATCATGGAGATAGGGACCCCGAGTCCCACCACCCCACCCACGTGATTCGTGAAGCATCAAGTACAAACGCGATGGGATCCTCGCCACGGATGAGGTTAAGGCACGGGCTCCGCCAACCCAAAGCGTGGTATCGCTAAATTGGCGACCGCTCTACAAAAGGTCGCTTTCCCACCCCTACTACGATGCTTAGATCCCGATGAGGCGGAAGTGATTCTCGCCGAGGTCCACGGGCGGGACTTGTGGGGAGCACATGGGCGGCCGAACTTTGGCCTTCAAAATATCGCGCTGGCACATCGCCTACGCTGCACCGAGACGCCAAGGCTTTCGCGGCGGTGACACTTGCCGCACAGTTCGCGCCCCGCAGCTCCTCGCGTCCCACTTCCGCCTCCATGGATTGCGCCGCCCTTTGCTCAATGGGGAATGGACCTCCGGGCCGTTTCTCGGCCCGGCCACGGAGGCATATCATCGCGGGGGATAGATTATTTCACTAAATGGGTAGAAGCCGAGCCCTCGGCAACCATTACAGCCAACGGGTCGGTCAGTACCAGATGGAGGAACATCGTGACCCGATTCGTTCGCCCAACGTTATCATCATCGATAACGAACCTACCAAAGACTCTGGCTCTGAGTTCGCGACTTATCACATCCAGCTGAGGTTTAGCTCGCGGCCCACCCTCGCACTAACGGGCTCACCGAGGTGACCAACCGATCTATCCCGGATGGACTTAGAAAAGGACTTGAAGCCCGACGAGCTGGGTCGACGAGCTCCCGAACATCCTATGGTCTCGCGACTACCTCAAGACGGCCGCGAAGTCCCCACACTTTGCATTCGGCGTGGAAGGCCCTACCAACCGAGTTGGTCATCCCAACATTCCGGTGGAGAACTACGAGGAATCCACCTCGCCCAGTGGAGTTCGGGCCGCCTAGACTCGCTAGAAGAACGCAGGCCAACGCAAGCACGAAAAATGCCGCATACAACAGTGAGTGTTGCCGTGGAGTTACAACAAGAAGGTGCGCCGACTTCTGGATGGGAGACTTAGTCTCACGCAAGGCGGAACTAAGCGACCCCGCTCACCCAAGGGGCAAGCGTGCACCTAAGTGGGAAGGCCTCTACCGAGTAATCCGAGTAGTCCGACCGAACGCCCGGCCGCGACTATGTCCGGGCAGCCTTCCGAGGACTTGGAACGCCCAACCTTAAGAAATATTTTGTTTAAGGACAAAACGGAAGTAAGTCAATACTGCATCGTGCCATTGGAAAGAAGTCAAGATTGTATTAAGAAGGCAAATTTGTATTACCAAAAGGTTTGATTACAAAATGGGCCCCTAATGGGGAAAGAAGTATTACAAAAGCAAGGGAAGGCCCTCCAAAAAGAAGAAAAGAGGTCTTCAGGCCGCAGCTTCGGGAAGGCTATCGTCGAAGGGAACCTCGCCAGGCATGTCGACCCCATGATCTTCGGGGCATGAAGTGAAAGGATGCTCCTCGACCATCGAGCCCGAGGGCATGCTCGAACCGCCAGGGCAACCTTGTACCCATATCAGACGATACCCGCCGGCCAGCCGAGGAGGAAGCTCCTCCGACTTTCTTGTAAGCGCCGATCGCTTCCCGGCCTTCTCCGCCGATCGCTTCCGCGCGGCAAGGGCTTCGGGCGCTACCGCCTCTCGAGGTCGCCTTGGCGCCACTCTGCCTCCTTCATCCGGAGGCGTTTCTCCGCCTTTCTCCGTCCGAGGAGCTTCGCAGCCCGGCCTGCCGAGGCGCCTCGAGCTCGGCGGTCGACGCGCGACTTCCGCGCCATGTCCGCCGCCTGTTTCTAAGAAGAAGAATCGCCTCGGTCCCGACCCGCGCTTCTCGAGCCGGGCGCAACTCCAAGTTGCGCCGCCGCATCATGCACCAATCGATCGAGTCATGCAATCCCGGCCGAGGAGGGCCGTGGTGTAGTGGAGATTCTGCACAAAGAGAAAGAAGGCTGAAAGTGATGAATGTGCTCACTAAGAAGATACACGCAAGACTGCTTACCCACAACACCGACTTGGCGGACTTGGCGATGAGCGCCCGAGGAGTGTATAGGTCCCGAGCGACGCCGGATGGAGCGCCCGAGGTAGCCGGCCGAGGGCTCTCCCGACTCCACACCTTGTCCCCGGGATGCACTCATGCCACCGGCCACGAGAGGGTCGCCACGCCCCGGCGACCTTCCTCATCACTCGGAAAGGAACTACCGATCCTTTCCCGACGCGGACCAAGACAGTCCTTCATGGCGGAGGACGCTGGCCCTTCCCGGCCGCCCTCGGCCGGGCCAGACTCGGCAGAGTGGAGGTTCCTTGGCCGCTCGACGCCCGGGCGCACCACGCGCCTGTGTTCACCACGCCCTGGCCTTGGCCTTTTCTTGGGACGCCTCCTGGTGCGCTGGGAGCCACCTCGCCCGCTGAGACCGCCGAGAGCGGAGGCGGTCCCCTGAGCACTCGAGTCATGGAAGGACCGCAGTTCACCATCCCCGCAAAGAACAACAGATGTGTCGGTTAGAGTATGGCAAAGAATCCTAAAAGAGGCGAGACAACGACGGCCTACCCGTGAGCACGGATTTAGTCCGCCTCCACGAGCCACCGTCCGACATGTTGCGGATGGCTTGCGAGGAAGGGAGGATTACCTCACCGCCGAGGTGAGCGCGCTCGCACCGAAGTTTCGGCAGCATTATCGATGGTTCTAGACCATCGAACTCAAAACCCCACCCTTTTGGCACCGACAAAAAGAAGCGCCTCTTCCACCCTTTGTTATTGGTGGGGCGCCAACCCGAACCCCGGTCGTGGCCGTGAAGTATCCCCGACCCCTTGAAGAGGCGAAAGCAGAGAGGAAGAGGTTATGGTGGTCGGGCGATGTTGGCGTAATGGCATTCCTCAGAAAGCCACCAAATACCGCCAGGAGTTGGGAGTTATCCGGGAAGGCGAAATACGCCATGTGAGATGCAGGATACGATGCGATTGGGTGCAGGGGAAGGCGCAGCCGCCTCTAGGGCATCGACGGTCGTGGCAAAGCCCTTGGGAACCGGTCAAAGCCCGCTGTCCCGCCACGCCAGAGGTTGTATTCTCCGGATGCCGAGCGCCGAGAATCCCTCACCATACGCCGCCCAAGATGGAGTCTTGGTCGGGCGCCACATTATGGCCTCTAACGCACGCGCCGCCTCGTGATCTCGAGGAAAGGCCGAAGGAGGAGATGAAGGAGGAGCGGCGACGCTGGTTGTAAATCCGATGGGGAGGAGGAGGAAGAAGCAGAGGAAGAGGAAGTGGAAGGAAGACCCATCGCACTAACCTATAATGGAAGAAATCGGCTGGAAGAAGTTAAAAGGCACCGGAGCCTATGGAGAAAACTTGAAGGAAGACGACGGTAGGACAAGAGATGAAAACTCCGCTGATAAAGTGATAGAGAGTCGCGGAGCTCGCTATTTATAGAAAGGTGTTAGGGATCGAGCGGCACTAAGAGGGGGGGGTGAATTAGTGCAGCGGATTAAAATCGTACTCTTGAAACCGATTTGCGAAAACTCACGTTCGTAGGAAGATCTCGATTTGACGAAAGAGAGCTTGAAAGAAATTGCTTGCTTAAGGGAAATAAGTATGAACTAAATAACTTGCAGCAAAGTAAAGAAATGCTTCAAGAAAGTAAGCACTCACACATTCATGAACACAAGGATGTATAGTGGTTCGGTCAAATGACCTACATCCACTCTTGAAGCCTTTACGATGAGGCTCCTCTCTCCCACTAGCAATCTCTTTGAGGGGAAGGATCAAACACCCCTTTACAACCCTTTACAAAGTGTTCACACTTGTACAAGATCTCTCAAGAAAGGGAAGAAGGTGAACACTAGCAAAACAAGACTTTACAACACTTTCAAGAGCTCAAGACTTAGAAATTTTTGCTCAAAAGGGTTACTCCTTTCAGGGAAAGGGGGTATTTATAGATCCAAAGTGGATTCAAATTGGCTCCAAATTTCAAATAAATTTGGAGTTCCGTAGGGTGAGGTATGGTGGTACACACTCAGACGAGCCTTTTTGTACACGACCATGATCGCGGCCCTCACATGATTCCGCCAAAGCGGTCGTTCCGTTACCACGTAGGGGCGGCGGGCGGCGCTTCTGCCTTGCAAAAGTGCTCACCGCTACATGAGCACGCCACAAGAGTTACGCTGGTGTACCGGCAAACCACGCAAATAAATGTCGAACGGGTGCCGAGCATCAGAAGCTCGGCCGCCGAGCAAAGCACACTCGACTCGCTTTTGGCCGAGCGGTTGCGTGAGGCAGCGACGCAGCAGAAGCGTGCCGAGCATCGCAGCTCGCATTCACGCCGAGCCTGGTGTACGCAAACCACGCAGCTAAATGTCAACGTGGGTGCCGAGCATCAGATTCGGCTGCCAAGCAAAGACACTCGACTCGCTTACGAGCGTTGCGTGAGGCAAATGACGCAGCGTTGGTTGCCAACATCGCAGCATTCGCCGAGCAAATTGGCTGTACCGCAAACCACGCAATAAATGCTGAACGTGGGTGCCGAGCATCGAGCTCGGCTCGCCGAGCAAAGACACTCGACTCGCCGCTTTGCGAGCCGGCGCGAGGCGCCGACGCAGTTGCCGAACATCGCAGCTCAAGCCACGCGAGTCGCTACGTGAGGCAACGATGAACCACGCAATGGGCCGAACATGGTTGCCGAGCACCGTAGCTCGCTTTGGAGATGGGGCCGACTTCGCGATAACGGGCCCTCCTTCTAGCGCCAACTGCTAGGGGAAACAACTTTTACCATGGCCACGGCCGCCGCCCGGGTTCGGGTCCGACGCGCAAGGGTCGCCTCATCGAATCTCCAGCAGAAGCCGACATTGGGCCTGGGAGAAGCCGATCATCCGCCGCCGTGGCTGGCTCTTCATCCGGTGGCGCCGCTGCATGCCCTCGGTTCTCGCAGACACGTCGGGCCTGATGTTCGCCACCCTCCGACGCCAAGTCGGTCGGATGGGAGTGAGTGTTTCATAGAGAGAGAGAGGTAGAGAGAGAGATCCTTCGATCGCCGATGTCTCGAGGTCACGCCGCACCTCTCGCGATGGAAGGTCCGGGCCGCATGCAACGATGGAGCTCGGCCGCCATGCAACGATGGGAGCTCTGCCATGCCGAGGAGCTCGCGTCGCCATGCGCCGTGGGAGCCGCCATGCAACAGGGGAGCTCGCCGCCGCGCCGAGGGGAAGGTGGTCGCTATGCAGCGATGGGAGCTCGCCGCCATGCAGCCGTGAGCTCCGTGCTGCCATGCGCCGAGGGGAGCTTTGGCCGCCGCCATGCAACGTGAGCGTGCCGCCGCGCGAGGGGGAAGGTGGTCTATGCGCCGATGGGAGCCTTACCGCCGCCATGCGCCGGGGAGCTCGTGTCGCGGCGCAGCGAGGGGAAGGTGGCCGCAGGCCCGATGGGAGCTTGGCCGCCGCCATGCGTGGAGCCTGCCGCGCGCGTGGGAGCCCGTGTCGCCGCGAGGAGCCTGGCCGCCATGCGCCGTGGGAGCTCGTGCCGCCATGCACGAGGGGGAAGGTGGCTGGCGCAGCGATGGGAGCCTCGGCCGCCATGCGGCCGGGAGCTCTGTGCCGCCATGCGAGGAGCTACGCCATGCGCAATGGGAGCCTGCGCCGCCCGAGGGGGAAGGTGGTCGGGCAGGCGGCGATGGGAGCTCGCCATGCGCATGGGAGCCTGGTGCCGCCATGCGCGAGGGGGAAGGTGGTCGCAGGCCGATGGGAGCTCTGGGCCGTGGCATGCCGTGGGAGCCTGCGCCATGCCGAGGGGGGAAGGTGGTCGCTATGCGCATGGGGAAAGTGGCTAAGAGAGTCTTCTTCCCCTCCTCCTCCTTCTCCTCCTTCTTCTCCTTCTTCTCTCCTTACTTCTCCTCCTCCTTCTCCTCCTGAGTGCCTTCGGAGTCCTTTTTTCTCTATCTCTCTCCCACCGAGTCCCCACCCTTCGTCCCCCCCCTCTTACCTGTCTTACCCATTCGGCCTAAATAGGTCGGATGGCATGCTTCCGGTCACGTCTGTGGGTGGCGTGACGGACTCCGACTCCCGCAGTGCCTGCGCTGCCGTGGTCAACTTCGAGTAGTTGGGGTGATGCAAAAACGACGTCGGGCGATCAAATCGTAGGAGCGCAGGAGGGGCGATGACGACATCCGGGTGTACGACCAGGACCAGGTGTCACGTCATATTTAATATCCCAAACAAGCGGCGGCTCGGCCACACACATCCCGAATCTACGGTCGGGCGACATCGTTTTCTAGGTCTTGAGCGCAGCCGACCATCGATATTCGGGCTCGAGCGCTGCGCCACACACATCCCGAACGTGCGGTTCGGCTTATTCTCGTATTTTGGGCCTTGACGCGGCTCGCCACACACATCCCGAACGCAGTCGGCTTATTCTCGTTTCCTGTGCCTGAGCTGTCTCCACATATCCCGAATCTGCGGTTCGGCTTATCATGGTTTCTCGTGTCGTGTAGGCGTGACTCGACCCTGCACCAAAAACGACGGGTCGGAAAGGTGGAGGACTCAGCGCCTCAACCCCGACCACGGACGCCGGCTTGGCAACGCATCGGGCGCCTCCTCGATCTTCTTCACCCAACTACGGTTCGGCTATCATGGTTTCTCGTGTCGTGCGTGACCTCGACTTGCACCAAAACGACGTCGGAAAGGTGGAGGACCTAGCGCTGCCTCAACCCCCGACCACGGACGTCGGCAACGCATCGGCGCTCTCCGACCCTTTATCCCGAATCTGCCGTTCGGCCATCATGGTTTCTCGTGTCGTGGCGTGACTCGACTTTGCACCAAAACGACGGGTTTCGGAAAGGTGGAGGACCTAGCGCGCCTCAACCCCTCGACTCACGGACGTCTTGGCAACCCGCATCGCGCCTCTCGACTTCTATCCAACGGCGTCGGCTTATTCTCGTCTTCTAGGTCTTGAGCGCACCACCGGTATTCTCGGGCCCCGAAGCATGCTCGCCACACACACATCCCGAACGCAGCTTCGCTATTCTCGTTTCACAGCCTCGAGCGGCTACACACATATCCCGAACGGCAGGCTTATCATGGTTTTCGTGTCGTAGCGCAGGCGTGACTGACTAGTACCCAACGACGGGTCGGCCGTGGACTTGGACGCCGCCGCTTCTTACCTCGAGCTACGTCACCCATTGGTTCAACGCCTAAGCGCAGTCTCAACCCCCGACACGGACGTCATTGGCATAACGAATCGCGCCTCTCGACTTCTTTATCCCGAACGGCGTTCGGTTACCATGGTCTTGAGCGACGGCCGACCATCGCTTCCTAGGCCTTGAGCGCGCTCGCCCTATATCCCTGGACGGTTCGGTGACTATGGTTTTCCGGGTCTTGAGCGACGCCTCGACCCCGTATCCAGCACAGGGAGTCGGTCGATTATAACACGACACGGCAGAACCTTCGCCCGAGATCTCCGACAACCAGATTCTTCCGAGCAACACCCCCTAACCCTCCAAATTGTCCCGCAGGAGTGGCTTTTTGAGGGGGGGTAGTGTTAGGGGTATAAGTACGACGTGACACCGGTATTCTGGCCATACACTGATGATGTTATCGCCTCCCGCGCTCCATTATGCCCACGATTTGACCGCCTGACGCCGCTTCTCCTCAAGATCGCCCAACTACCCGCTGTTGACCACGGCACCGACCGCGAGGTCGTGCCCGCACGCCACCGCAGCATGGGCCTGGCATGCCCTCCGTCCGACCTATTTAAGCCAATGTAAGACAGAGGGGAGACCTTTCTTTCCAAGAACACTCCGAGAGGTGAGTAGACTCAACACCCCGCACTTCTCTCAGGAACTCACGACGCCAAGATCGATTAAGGCGCTTGAGGGGTTGGCGCGAGCATCCGACCCGCTTTTGCCGCAGTCTCGCTTCGACGTCCGAGCGTGCCGCCGCTTTCTGAGGAGTTGCCGGAGGCGGAGCAGGAGCCATCGACGGCCCGAACTGCATCGAGACGACTTCCGGCTTTCCGGATTCCGCGCCAGGCGCCGGGTCACGGTGAAAGTTGTTTCCTAACAAAGCAATGTTTAAGCCTCTGAATTGTTGTGACGATGACCAATCTTCATTTTTTTTGTAGTCTTGACCATATAATAAAAGCTCAAAGAGCAAAGATAAATAGCTCTTAGGACAGAGATATTGAAGATATTATAATTGAGGAACTTAGATCTGATGCCTATCCACATTCACATTTTAATTAGCGAATATGTAAATGCATAAAAGTATCAGATTATCTCAAACTTTGTAGCAAAAAGAACAAATATAATTTCGAGTATCGAATGAATTTGACAAATACTTAAAAACCATAACAAATTCAAGTACTTTCCAATTAATTCACCTCTTAGATTTCAAAGTACACACAAATACTTTCTCTTGTTTCTGTTTTTATTTGTGCTACCAGCCCTGTGATTCGACGTGCCGCGGGTGCGAAGACGTAAGACTGGTAAGAAGTCGGGTGGCTAATAACTTCGTGCAAGTTAAAGTTGGCAGCCTGCTGACCTGGTTTGGCCCGGTTCGTATGGGACCCACGTTACCGTGTCAAATCATATTCCTGGCCATCTCTTGCTTCTCCACTTCCACGGCCACTTCCGCACCGCCGGCTGGAGACTGCAGCGCCACTGCCGTGGGTGCTGAACCACCGTGAGGGACCGCTTATGACCTGTTCGACGCCGGATAGTCGCCGCTCACCTCCATGAAGTAGACTCGCCCCCGTCTTTGTCCGTGCATTCCTGCTGGCGGTTTTCACGGGAGATCCATCTCTGGTGATGGTTCGGAACGGAACAAGAACGAAAAGACCGGAGATGAGATGAGGGCGGGAATAGGAAGGGCGACCTGGATCTAGGTTTCCGTCTCGGCTAATCGCTTGCTTTGAGATTTGCGAAAGGTCCCTCGTTTCATCATCGGAGAGCGGGAAAAAACCCGCACCTTTCGAAAGCCACACGCAAAAGAAGAGAGGAGGAAAAGAAATCATAAACCCTAACCCGAAGCACGCAGGTCTGCGGAGTCGCCTCTCCCCGTGTACCTTATGGAGATAGATCCGAACTTTTCCTCGCTGCTT